>CAUYQV010165008.1:0-37742 GCA_963574575.1 Galagoides demidoff | reverse complement strand
GAATATAAATGTCTTAATACAATAACTAAGAAAAAGACATGAAGGCTATGTTAACCAGTTGGATGAAAGTATTTCAAATTGTATACAGAAACAGTACACTGTACCCCATGGTAGTACTAATGTATACTGCTATGATTTAAGAAAAAAAAATTTTAAAAAAAAGTAATGTTTTGCCTCTTTAAGGAATGTTAATGTTTTCACAAAGCCCAAGGTTCTGGGATTCTGAGCTGGGTCCTCAGGGAAAATCATCTAGGAACCTAAACAGGGGTTCCACTTGTCCCCAGGTCACCTGTCCCTTCAATCCTCCATCACAGAAAACACCCTTCTGGTGGCACAGCCCCAAGTAAAGAGGATCATACTAGCTGCAGTGTTAAAAACATATCAAACATGACAAAATTTTCACATTCATCAAATAGATATAGCATTATCTTCTTTTCAGAAATGTGCAAGTCCCTTAAGAGAACTTCAATCCTCCCTATGGGAATTCTGTAAAACCTCTTTCCCTACTACCAACAAAATTGGCCAAAATTAGAGGCATTTGCCACCTTGGGCAGTGAGACCTTTTCAAATCTGGAGAATGGCACAATCCTTTGGGGGATCAATGCACAAATTAATTGTTCTATCTTTTTTTTTTTTTTAGAGACAGAATCTCACTTTGTCACCCTTGGTAGAGTGCTGTGGTGTCACACAGCTCACAGCAACCTCCAACTCCTGGGCTTAGGCGATGCTCTTGCCTCAGCCTCCTGAGTAGATGGGACCACAGGCGCCCACCACAACGCCCGGCTATTTTTTTGTTGCAGTGTGGCCGGGGCTGGGTTTGAACCCACCACCCTCGGTATATGGGGCCGGCGCCCTACCCACTGAGCCATAGGCACCACACTAATTGTTCCATCTTTATACCTCGACAAGCTGCCTCCCATCCTGGAGGGAGTCCAGCTGGGAACTCTTGAGTAGCCAACAGATGGGTTTTTCAAACAAGGAGGATGTTGCTTGGAAAACCACAACTGGAAGATATCCAAGCTCTAAACACTGTCTCAGCGTTATGGAAGCATGTTGTACTTGGGACTGCATTCAGGAGACATATAGAATGGTTAGGAAAGTGCTCAGAAAAGCTGCCCATGCATCAACAACCCTGCTTTCCTCATGGGGACCTGACCAACAGCATGTCGTGCTATGTTTGGGTGAGAGAATGGCTCCCCTAAGGAATGCTCCACTCAGCAAGACCAGCCCAGTAGGGCTCTTGGGATTCTGGACCTTGTCTTTGGTACAGTTCATGCTTGCTCTGGCTTAAAATGTTCAAGTGCTAAGTGTCTCATAAATTTACAGTTTGATGAACTAGCATAAGGTGGGGAGCCTTTATACTTGAGGTTCACATCAACTACTGTTCAGGATATTTTAAGTTAAATTAAAGCTTCCCTGACTGGCAAACCCATGTTATTTTAAATTTATGTCCCAGGGCAGTTATTATTTCTGGCAACATTATATTATACAAAAATGCACAGCCTGAAGTACACACAGTCATTTTAACTTTAAGTGACCGTGAGATTGAGAGCACAGATGCATCTGTGTCACACGTGTGGCCCACGTTTATCAACACAGTAATCACTTAATGGCCTTGAGTTGATTTTATCTTAAAACAAAAGAACATGGCGCTTCTGCATTTGCTCTGGGATATCTAGAGCATGCTACAAGGAAGTTCTGAGAGAATTCCTGCAGTGCTCACCCAGCCCTCCCAGCTTCACCCCACATCTTGACGGGGGATAAGGAGGTGCTCTAGACTTGGTACATCAGCCACCTGAGAGCTCTAGCTTTACCTGGCTCTGAGACGACCTTTCTCTCAGAAGCTTTGGGATTTTGACATTAGGCGTACAAATCAAGTCCACCTTACCCCAAGGTAGTCTTAGCCAGGTGTGTGGACTAGCCACTTGTATGCACGGATGTCAGTACCTAGTCCACCCTTCAAAGCAATTTTAGAATGCTTTTTCTGGAATGACCATTGTATTACCCCTTATGTCCTGAACATCATCAAAATGTCTCCCTTTCAATATTTCCTTTGAAGTCATTGGGGTCAAGATCAGGTGAATAGGGAGGGTGTTCTAATACAGTCATTTGTTTACTGGCTAAAAATTCATCATAGATAGTGTTGTGTGAGCTGGTGCTCAGTCATGATGCAAGAGCCATGAATTGTTGGCCAAAACAACAATTCTTTAGGATTTTTCTGTTTCTCTATCAATGTTTACTTGGTCTGCTATGCTTTTCACAGTCAGCAAAGAATTTTGACAGACAATTTGAAGAATTTTTGCGACGTTATCATCCGTTATGCTTGTTATTGGCTTCCCTGACCTCTCCTCATCAGTGATGCCTTCTCTCCCCACAGAAAACTGTTTAGTCCATTCATATACTGCCGTTTTCCCCTGATTTTGCTTCCAGTCTTGCTAAGTTTAACAGAAAATTTAATGCTTGTTCATTGCTCTAATCAAGTTCAGACATTCTTGCAATGGCATACAAAAACATGCAACAATTATGAATATTATCCTTGCCACACACTAGCATAAACACAGCTGTGAAATACTGATATACCAAGGTTATGAAACTTTACCAACTTGTTTGTGCAGTGCTGCCAACATAAGCACATGGTGGCAAGTTCTGAACTTAATTGTCACACCTCTGTGTCTGTCAGTTAACCAGAGTACTAAAATGATTACCCAAATTTTTGCATGTATGTATATGAGATTTAGATGTAAAGTGTATGAGTCAGGTAGGGCTTTCCCTCAAAACAGCCTTGCCTGGGTTTGTGTGGGTATGTGTGCACTTCTCCCACACAGAGAAGATTCACATCAAGTGGGCTTTTAACTTTTCACCTAAGAATTCACCTGTGTTGACAGCGGGATACAGAGAAAAAAAGAAATAGGAAGATAGAAGAATGAAACATGGTGTTTCTGTCCTCTGTTCTTGTCAGCCAGTGCATGTCTAGTCAGCTTGTGCACACACTGACACCCTGAGA
Source organism: Galagoides demidoff (assembly GCA_963574575.1). NCBI lineage: Eukaryota > Metazoa > Chordata > Mammalia > Primates > Galagidae > Galagoides > Galagoides demidoff. Next base: position 34,738 of record CAUYQV010165008.1, on the reverse strand, counting down.
GGGTGTGTGACAAAGCTGTGTACCTGCCTTGCTCCCAGGGTCCTGGAGGAGGGGTTCACTGTGAGCATAGCATCATGCTAAGGGTGATTCCAGGGTTCATGATACACATTTTTTACACAACAGCAGCATGGAGCGTGGAGTATTGATAGTTAAGCTAAATTTTATTGGATGTTCTAGGATATGGCTATTGGTTCCATGAGCGGCAGGAAGACTGGGCATGAGAGACTTGGACACAGTGTCAGCTTTCTGATGTGGGTCCTTCCTAGGGGACTTTCAGTGATAATTTTGACCACATTATTTTCACCTTTTACCCATATTTTAGACTCCTTTCTCTGTACAAGATGCAGCACCATTGGGTCCTTACCATTTTGCCTCAGGGTTTTCACTTATATTTTTTCACAGCTTCTCAATTAAATAAGGACAGGAGTGATCCTCATTTCCCCTGTTCATTTCCACCTTTATGAGCCGAACAAGTGGTGCGATTTGCTTAAATCACCCAATGGGCTAGAATCTGAATGTCTTTTTTCTGAAACCACCTTACTGGGCCACGCTGACCACACCAGCGCTGTGCCCTCTGCAGACACATGCATACGCAGCAGCCAGCCTCTAGCTTCCTGACAGTTCTGATGAAAATATGGCAACAGCCAGTGAGGATGATAAAAACACCACCTTCTCATTTAGAAGCAGCCCTGGCTCTGAAGTCACCCTAACCCGGATGAAAATTCCCATCCTGTCTCTTGAAAGTAACATCATCTGTAACTAAACAGAGATGTTAGTAGTTAATGTTATTCATTTCATTCAACAAGTATTTGTTGAATGCTATGTATATGCCACATACTCTTCTAGACACTGGGCACATGGAGTTTAGGTTCTAAAGAAATAGAGCAGAGGGTTATGTGGGAAAACAGCCATAAGATTACCCGGCAAATAGTGGGTATAGCGGAGACAATGTGCTTGTTCCTTCTAAGCATACACCTTCACTGGGGTGAAGGCAGGCTGCAGGACCCTTCACTGGGGTGAAGGCAGGCCGCAGGACCCTTCCCTCCCACTGCCCCAAGTGGCAAACTCAGAGAGTTTTCAGCCTAAGAGGGAAGTGGGGGGTGTCATATTACAGGGAAGGGGGGCTGGTGGGGAACTGAAAACTTCCTACTCCACTTCAAAGCCTTTATATTCCGTTTTTTCCTCCGCAATGTGCTAGTGGAATAGAATGTCCCTGCTCTAGCAGATGTGGCCCAGGGACTGCAGGCGTGAGACCCCTGAAGACAGCTTCACTGAAGTCTCAGAGGCCTACTACCCTCAGGAGGCAGGCACTCCATGCAGGACTGCACATGGTCTGGCACCTCTAAAGGACAATCACTGGTGACTAGTGGTCTATACCATGAGTTACTTGAGTGCAAGCTACAGCTTGCTTGGTTTGGTGTGTATCTGGCAGCTCGGGACTGGTAAAGGCTCAGGGAACACAGGCCTCTAGGGCTGAAACTCTTTCCATTGCTGAGAAATGCAGTTTTCTGACCCAAATAGTTCTTATGGGCCCTCCAGCTCCTGCCCCTCTGGTCCTGCTCCCACATGATAAAGACAGTTCTTACATAGTGAGCTAGTCTCATCCTTTCCTGATCCACCAGCTTTTAGAGCACAGCTGGCCATGTGCAGGGCTCAGTCAATGGCAGTGAAAGGAAAGTAGCCTGTGAAATCTAGGTCCCCTAATAGCCTCCTCCTACCCAGCACATAGGACAGCGGCGACCCACAGCGTGCATCCCTCTACTGCTTCATTGGCATAGCATGACTTCACAAAAGGATGGTGCCTAACATGAACACACAGCAAGGCAGGTTCCCAAATGAGGGGCACCTCCTTGGGAGTCTCACATCCTCCGTCCTGCAATGTCCTCACTGCTTAAAACAGTCAGCAGTGCACCTAGGGCCAATGCGGGGAAACATGTCCTGTTACTTGAATAGACTTAAAGTTAAATAATGTTTGAAAAACTTTTAAAGAAAATCCATAAAGTTATATTGATTTCTGCCCTGGAAAACATCCTATCAGGGGTGGGGTGGTGCTGAAGCTGATTCCAGTTAGAAATTCTGAAGACATTTAGGATGATGGCTATAATGCTGAGATAAGGATACAGCCTCCCAAGGTGACTGTTTTAGAGGGAACAGTGCGGATTCAGATGAAAATGCCATAAGGTGGTAAGAAAAATCTCTGCCCCTGAGGATAAGCAGAGTGCATGGAAGTAATGAGTGAATAATTGTCTTTCTTAATTCTTAGTCTTTCTTTTCTGGGCTAGAATTATATGAGGTGTTTTGAGAACTTCTCAAATTCTATTAAAAATCATTCTAGTTTGATATTACACTGAACAAATTAATTTCGGGGGAAATGACATCATTAAAATTCTGATTCCTGCCATCCTGGGACATAGAGAACCTCTTCATTTTTTCAGGTTTTCTTACGTGACCTTTGGCAAAGTTTTTTAGGTTCCATCATGAAAATCTCACATTTCTTATTAGTATCATTCCTGAGTATTCCATACCTTTGGGTGATACTGTGAAAGAGATTTTATTTTTATTTTTTTTTATAACTGATATTACTTTTACACAGGAAAACCACAGGTTATTATATGTTTGTCTTGTGACCCAACACCATGATTCCAACAGTCTTGTCTGATGGTTCTCTTATAATCTACAGACAATGGTCAATTCACCTCTTCCCTTCCTGTATTTCTATCCTATTTCTTGCTTTATATGAAATTGGGAGGGACTTCTAACAATGTTAAATATTAGCTACATCCTAGGTGCCTTTACCTTGTTTCCAAATAGAACAGCAGTGCTACCGTTAGTACACCAAATATGTTTGCCCTAGATTACTCATAGGCAGGCAAACTCCATTAGCTTAAGGATACTTTATTTTAAATACTCAGTTTAAAATACAGTTACCCTTTTTAACAATGAAAATACATCGTGGCATTAGGAAGGTTGAGAACCACTGGTTTAAAAGCTGTTACTTGCTGTCACAAAGTGATGGTCCAAAGACAAGAGGTCATGGTTAATGTTAAAGATCTGCCACTAATCAGCATGGGGAAGTTCGTAAGCAAAGCTCCTAATTTCTGGGGCCTCTGTTTCCCCAGCGGAGAGATAAGGGGCTTGAACCAGCTGACTATATAAAAGGTTTTCCATCTCAGAAGGGAATAATTTCATGATTCTTGATCTAGATGGTGAAGGATGATTTAAGGTATCACTGGTATTCATTTGTTCTAGACGAGTAGATTGAGCACCACTTTATGGGAGGCATTTTGCAGGGCAGTAAGTGACACACATAGGCCTTGCAGGAAGCCCGCAGCCTGGTGGGGATCACAGACAAGGCAGCAGCCACTGGAATACCATCCTGGCTGGTGCTGTCTGATAAAATGATCAGTGAAGACAGAAAAGTCTCTATTTGTGTGACATGGTGGTCACTGGCTACATGTGGTCACTGAGTGCTTGCACTGTGCTAGTCTGACTGAGGAACGGAAGTTCTGATCCTATCATGGTTTAATTTAGAGAAATTTAGATAGCCACAGGTGGCTAACTGCTAGCATGCTGGATCACACAGGTACAGGTGATAATTTGACTTGGCCAACTTGAGTACTGCTACTGCCCTCGCAGCCGTGGGTGTCAGCACGGTAGTGTGAGACTGCGTCTGTGCCCACAGGTTATTTACAGATACTTGGAGAAATGAGACAATCTGATGATACCAATGGAGAACTATCAGTAGCCCGGTGCAGGCGTCAAAAGCTGAAAGCTTTGGGTATTCAGAAAGCAGAGATGTTGTATGTTATCTCACATGACTCTTTATAGCACCATCATTTATACTCACTTTATATTCCAAAGTGGTTGTGCTGATGGCGCCATCTATGAAAGCCCTCCAAATCCTGGAGCTATGGTGGATTTCTTAGACGTAAGGAATCTGGAGTCTAAAAATCTCTGCATGGCATTTGAGCAAAGGCAAGAAGAATACCAGCCTGAAGTGTGTGTGTCAGACAACGACAGGGGATCTGGAGAGCACGTATAACCTCCCACAGCAAGAAGGATTCCTGAAACACCTTTTTGTGAATGCCACTTATGTGCAATTAAATCCAGAATGCTCTGAGTTTTTAATAGACTTAGTCAAAATGGGCCAAAGATATGTGCCTTCGCCAGCTGAGTGAGTGGTAAGATTTAATGAGGCAGGACAAGGAAGATAATTCTAATGCTTATGTTGATCAGTTAGATGTACACTCCACATTGTATATCAAATCAGCAAACTGTACCCCATAAATGCATTAATGTACACAGTTATGATTTAATAAAGGAAAATAAAAAATAAAAGTTCTGCCAGGCTCTCCTTACCTTATTAAAGGAAGGTAATTTATTGAGGAAACATCATTTTTACTTCAGACTATGACTTCACAAAAGCACTGAGCTCTTCTAAAACTAACCACTGATAACAATCAGCATCATGGGGTCCCCGAGCTGCCCTCCCTTCCGAGGTCCTCTCTGGCCCAGAGGGCAGAAGTGCTCCCAGGAAAGGCCTATGAGAAGTGAGCTAATGTCCAGAACTCAGGGAAGCTGTGTGGACACTCCTGAACAAACACCACAGCACCAACAAGGCATTGGTGTGCTCCCATTCTCCTGAGTTGCATGTTGATTTATTGGGACTCCCGCTCCCCTTCAAGTATGCAGTGGGCCTTTCTTCAGGCCTGACTGTATCTGTTGGAGGCAGTCAATGGGTACGGGACAGTTCAAAGGTTGCACGGGCAGATGACAAGAATGCATCTGAGCTTGTGGCTCCTCTCACACCTCCCAGTCTGCGGAGGGTGCAGGTGGCAAGAGGAACCAACCTAGGACTTTGGTTCCAGAGTGGCTCTGCACCGATTGGTAAGCAAGAACACGGTGGTATTGAAGAGTACAAAGTGTTTCTCTTTAGAGAATGATGTTCCCAAAGTTCTGTGAAGGAAAGACCGTTGGAGGGGAGCACTCTCAGTGTCACTACACTTGGTTTGTTGAAGGAAACAGAGACACGGCAAGAGTGACAAGAATACACTTTCTGCTTCTGATGTGGCAAGAGTGACAAGGATATACTTTCTGCTTCTGATTCGTCTGATGGTGCTGCTGGCACAGGACCGGAATTACGCAGGAAATGGAAAGATGCCTAAAACCTCTCAGAGATGTAAACCCAGGGCTAATACAGCCACCCTCCAGATGTCAGGGAGGAACTGGCTGCTCACAACGCATGGAGAACATTATGTGTAAGTGGAAGGCAATTTCTCTGTTTTAGGAAAATCTATAGCCACTCTAAGTCATAGTACTGTTTCCTGTGCACATCAGAGGTCAAGGTCAGTCTCCCCATTCAGTGCAATCACGGGGGTCTGCACAGCCCCTGTGTGGTGGTGATGCAGAGTAGGAGAGGGGTTTGTGACTCGTTCCTTCTCCCAACTCCAGTACCCAGCCCTCCCCCCCATCCCGCACCCAGCTAACCTGCCTTCTATCACTCACGGAGGTCCTGATGTAGAGGAAACTCCCCTCTCCCCCAAAGCACTTTGCATTTTAACATTATCCACCTCAGCACTGAGTGGATATGTCTAAGTATGATGGCAAGTGTGTCAGGCATTGTGGTAACCAACAGGGCAAAAAGGGAGAGCAAAGATGATTCTGGTATCACCTCCGCAGGCTTTGTACACCACATCCCCCTTAGAGGCAGGGATTTACACACCCCTAGTCTGCGCCTGGGGAAACCCAAGGCATCTGGAAGGCCTGAACAGACACCCCAATCCTTTCCATTCATGCTCCTTGTTCTCCACCAACACAGATTCCATTAGCTGTCACATGCCGGGCACAGTGCTAAGCACTGTGTGCCATGCGACCCACATCTAAGGTGCAACCGAAGGTGAGACCCTCCTTCAACACAGAGAAAGGAAATGCTATACCATGGGGCTCTCCTGCCCATGGAGTCAGGAGCATGTGGAAGAGAAGAAAGAACTGTTTTTAATGTACCCGGTGCCACCTGCTATACACATTATCTTGATAATCACTGTTATTATCCCCACTTCAGATGAGGGAACAGAGGTCAAGAGAAGGCGAGAAGCTTGTCCAAGGCTGGTAAATGGTCAAGTATAATTTGAGCCTGGCAGTCCATGCTTTGAAACTCCATGCATGGCCCAGACCTTTGAGGATAAAATCTGCCCCCATACCCGCAGGACAGCAGAGGCCTGTACCCACTAACCCATGTAGGAGAAACTATCTTAGAGGGTGGGCTGCTGGCAGGGAGCCCTCAGGACACTGGGGCCTCCATGTGTCCACGTCATGCTTAAAGGCAGCAGAAACATGATTCTTGAGGTTAAAGGTAGAGATCCCGGGGCACCTGAGGGGCTCAAGCTCTGCTCTGGGGGTCCCGGACTTGCTAGCAAGAGGGTATGGACATGACTTCTGGGAAAACAGGTACTGGGGAGCAGCCAGAACCTTTTCCTGGGCCAGTGTGAAGAAACCACACCTCTGTCCTCTGGAGCCAGCCCTGGGGCACTCGGAAACCTTTGACATGCAGGAAGAGGTTCAGATTTGGTCTCCTTCTTATTGACACCTCTCTTACCTGAAGTACAGGTCCTATGCCTTAATATTACAGTATCGGATACCTTCTGACCAAGGCTCAGGGGTCAAGGGTAGGAGCAGAAGACTGACCAGCCTAGGACCGTGAGATGTGGAATGGCCATAGCCTGGCTTGGGAACAGTGGCAGGGAGCATGAGTGGGGACAGGGAGCTCTGAGGTTCTTTGTAATATTTATCTGTCCTCCTCTTTTTAGTACCTGAAACTTTTACATGTTAAACACAAATGGCCAAGAGACTGTTGCTCAAGACATTAATACCTTTTGTGGTTAAGACCCAGGCTCCAAAGGGCTACTGGGTTTGAGACTTTAAGGGCGCTTGCTGCCTGAGCCCATGATAGACATGACCCACCCAGGCCTCAGGGTTGCCACAGAGAGCCTCCTGAGCGCTAGCCTGAAATCAGGTTCCTGGTCTACCTCAAAGGTCCTCCCTTCACTCAACCTAGCCACAGAAGCTCAGAAAGGGATGTCAAATTGGGAATCATTCAAAGCTCCTCCTGGGATTTTAGGATGAGATTTGCTTTGTTTTGGTAAACCTCATAGTCAGCTCTCAAAACAACATTTTTTAAACATAATTACTTGGAAGAAATGCTTTAGATAAATTGGTTTTATATCAGCCTCCCTCCTTCCCAAGAAACAAAGGACAGTGAGTACTTTTGTCTCCCTTTTTAACTGCTGACATCCTTTAACTCAGTGATTTTCAACTGAAGAGAGGGTCTAGGTGTGCCGTGAAAAAATGTAAAGATCATTAATTAAATTATTTTCGAAAGAAGTTCAAAGCACTGTAAGTTTATTCTTTTTTTACTTTTTTTTTTTTTTTTGACGAACATAAGTTAAGTATGCTGCGGAAGTCTAACTATAGGTTCAAGTGCCATGAGATAAAAAAAGGTTGAAAAACACTGTCTTAACCAGACATGCTTATTTTCAGTTCCACCTAGACTTTGCAACTTTAGTCCTAGGAAGTTGAGATTTACAGAAACTTTCCGGGACAAACAACTGTGACTGACAGATTTCTTCGTGGGGGTTGAATGGGGGTGTTGTCAGCCAAAAGGAGAAAGCCTGGCTTGTCACACCTTTAATTTGTTGAGTAGCTAAACTAAGCACAGGGCAGAAATTCAAAGGACACATAAGGCTATAAGATGACACTGAGCACCCCCTATTAGCTTTCTAGGCCTCTGCTATTCTCTCAGAGGTGACCCCTGCTACTAATTCTCCTAGGGATGAGAAAACCAGTCTTAATGGGCGGTGTAAACCAGCCCCCAGCATTTCCTATCCCCTTCAAAGGCCAGTGCAGAAGAAGGGATTAGCTACCCTGCAGGAGGGGCTGCCTGAGAGAACCTGCTACTCCCAAAGTTCAAAGACCCCCCAGGGACATCCAAGGACACAGGATGCATCAGGCAGCAGACACCCTACAGACAGGCTGTTTCCTGCTCCTAATAACCATTCCCCACTTCCTTTCCTTAAAACCACCCATCCGGAGGGGCTTTATGACCTAATTATTTGGGTTCTGCATTTTCCACTCTGCCCAGGAAGGTGGAGTGGGGGTGGGGCAAAAGCATGTCCTCCTCTATCCTACCTGGCAGGGCTGTGACATGAACCACAAGTCTGGGAGGCCTGAGATGTTCCTCCCACATCCTAGTGCCCCAGTGACTTTGCTCCCACCCTGCACCCCCACTGGGATGCCCTTTCTTGCAGTAGGCCCAGCTTGCAGGGGCCTTCTTACAGCACCCCATCCTCTCTACCTGACAGCATCCCGCCAGCCTGACCCCCAAGCACCCAGGCTCCTCTTAAGGTCTCTCCAAAGGCAGGACTTGTCTTTCTTTTGTATATCTCCCCATCCAGTACTCACTATGCAGAAGGGGCTGGTACATTCATAAGTTGATGGAACCAAGGGAAATAAAAATAGCTAGACTGCACCAAAGAACATCTCTTAGGAGGTTTTACCACATGGAACTATGGACTGACAACACCTCCTTGACACAGACCCCTTGCCAGCCCTCTCCCGGGAGCACATAGTAAATCAAAAGCCAGCAGCCAGGCTTCCCCTGAGATGGGTGGAAACTCTGCAAACCCTCCCTAACACTAGGGAGCTAGGCCAGATTTCAGAGGCAAATTCTAAAACCTTAAGACCAAAAGGGACCAGGCTGAATTTCTGCTGCACAGTGGAGCTTGGCTGCCACCACCAGATGCTCTGATTTCATTGGTATGAGGCATGACCTGGGTGTCTGGGTTTTTAAGAGCTTCCAGGTGATTCTGACCACACCCAAAATTTGAGAACCATTGCTGCAGCACAGACCAGTGGCTCTCCAACGTCAGTGCATCTCCTGGAAGGCCTGGGAAGAACTCAGATTGCTGGGCCCTACCCCAGCATTTCTGTTTCAGCTGATATAAGTGGTGGGGGTGGGAGGAGGGATGAGGATTCACACTTCTATTACGTTCCCAATTGATGCCAAAGTGGCTGGTCCACACAGCACACCCCAAAACCACAACTTCAAGGACTCTTGGCCCTAGTAAGGTCCCCACCTTGGCTATCAGTCCTGGATAGATGTGGGTATAGCTTGAGAACTTTGAAAGTACCAATGCTTGAGGCTCATGTCAGACCAAATAAACCAGGCTCTCTGGAGAAGAGGCCAGATACTTGTGTTCACAGGGCTCCCAGTTGAGTCAGTGTCCTGTCCAGGCTAAGAAATAGTCTGTCCTTTAATAACCCAGACAGGACCATACCACTGCTGTCTCCTACTCTGCGCAGAGATCTGCCTGTAGCTTCCAGGCACAAACCCCAGCCTGCCTTCTTGGCAAGTACTGATCAAGCCCCTCTTCACAATGTGACAAAGTTCACATATTTGAGGTCTTTCTCTCTTGTTGCTCACAAAGTCCAGGGAAGAAGGCCAAGTTGATAACTAATGGTAAGAATTTTTGCTAACATTTTAGCCAGGCAACACAATATTCAGGACAATCACTTCTTGGTTGGTTAAAGTAAAAATTCTGACTGCTCTTTATTTCTCCTCTGAGTCTCAGTTTTGGGGTGAGACCAGGGAGGGCATCAGTGTTGACAGGTTTTCGACATGCTCAGAATACAAGGCCCAAATGTTTTCTAAGAAATAAAGTTTAGGATCAGTAATCACAATGCTGAGATTACTAAAAACTAGTGTGTGTGACTCTCGAAGTAATCCGGGTGTTGGACAGGCTCAGTCTCACACCAAGGGTTTGCTTTTGAAATTCCTATTCAGTTTAATTTTTTTTTTACTAGTATTTTTATTTTTGATTTCCTCTTTCTTTCCTTTCCTTTCTTTCTTTTGAGGCTTTTCTACAGCAATACTTTTTATCTTTAAAACAAACCTTCACTTCCCCTAGTATAAATTATAGCTTCTTGCAGTAATCACTACTGCTTAACTGGCATTCAATTTATAGGTCAAAATTATATTCTTTTGGCCATCTTAATGATTGTGTACACAACTTGTCCTCAAACCCTCTCTGAATTTTGGCTCAAAGCAACTATCGTGTTAGGAGGGTGGAATGTGGTTTCAAGCAATGCCAAAGTATTGCATAAGGGATAATTGATATTTTTGCTAGCAGCAACTTTGTAGTTGATAATGGGTCATTAAATAAAATGGGAAAAGAGGCCCTCCTCACAAAATCTCATCTGAGAAGTAAAAGGGAAAAGGTGTTCCAGGCAAAAAGCTTCTAAGTACCAGGCTCTGGCAGGTCCTGCAAACAGAATGCATGGTCTGTGCAAAGAAGCCCCGTGGTCCAGTGCCTCCTGGCCAAGTAGCCCAGCCCAGTGTCCACCAACTCACTGTCCCCTCCTAGCCTCCTATAACCCAGCTATGGTAGAACCCAATTTCACTTTCTGAGTGAAACAGGAATCAGAAAAAGCAAGGGTACTAAACTGTCCTGGTACCTTGGTAATGCCATTTAAATGTCTACTTTCAACTTAAGTTTCAGAAGACACTGGTGCCAAATTTGGCAACCTTGACAGAGCAGAGACTGATTGGTCTGAAACATGAGATGTTATAGAAATAGCCTCTGTCCTTCCCCTTGACTACTCCCCACGGCCAGAGGGTTTTCCTTCTACTCCAGGTGGGAATCAGTGTGATTTCTCTAAATGGAAGGCAACAGAGGACTCGTGCATCTACTAATACCATAGTTTCCCCCACCCCTATTTTGGGATCTTCGGGAGAATCCTAATTCTTCAGGAAAATAAAACCAACACTTCAAGCCTTATTGCATAAAGAGAGATGAAGGTTCAAAGCAGCAGCTGACTTATTGGGCCTATGAGGAAATGTGTCCCAGGGTGTGATGGAGACTTGAACCTTGGATGAATTTATGTGATTAAGCTTCTTAACTTCTCAGTGTCTCAGTTTCCTTACCTGTAGAAGGTGGAGAATGATAGTGCTAATTCCATGGAATGCTTGGGAGAACTAAATTGATCAATAGCTGTAAAACTCTGAGCACAAGCTCATATGATAACCCTGGGACTTCAATCGCGAATACGCATTCCTTGTGCTTTGCTGTAGTGCCTGTGAGCCCACAGCGTGACTGCTCAGACCCTGGTCTCTTTTGTCCCCCATGTTGTCCAGGGGTCATTGCATCAGTAACAGTGTTTTTCAACCTTTTTTTATCTTACGGCACACTTGAACCTATAGTGAAACCTCCGCAGCACATTTAAATTATATTGATCAAAAGAAAGAGTAAAAAAAGAAATATACTTAACTGTGCTTTGAACTTCTTTTGAAAATAATTTAGTTAACACTCTTTAAAATTTTTCACAGAACACCTAAAATCCCCTGCAGCACACAGGGTGAAAATTACTGATCTAAAGTGAGGTAAGAGATTAGTTCAAACCTCTTTAAACTTCAAGAATCTCTGCTTCAAAACCCCAGGACCAGTGCTGTGCAAACACCCAGGGAGAGGAAATCAACGCCACCCTGCATGTTTCTGAAGAGCTCTAATGTTCAGGACTTTCTTTTTTCAAACTGTGTAGAAACCTCTTTCCCTGAAATGTAAACATACTAGCTCAGCAGTGCTGTCCGGGACTGTGCAGAGATCCCTTGTGTCCTGGCAGCCTCCGATGGGTCCCGTGCACACCTCATCAGCCCAGATACTCAGTTCTCCTCGCTGTTTCCTTCATCATCCTTTTCCCTCGCATATGGATATTCTCCTTGCTCCTTAAGTCCTTCTTAAAACAGGTTGGTCTCACTTAACCTCCAAATGACATGGCAGAATTCCACTGCCCCCTTCATCTCTAGAGATGAGCCTGGGATTAATGCAGCCTAAGAACAAGCTGGTTTTGTGAGCATGCAGCCAACTATAACCTCTCATATAAGGGATGGTAAATCAGTTTCATCTCCTGTGCCAGCTCAATCTATTGGCAGCAGCTGTCTACAGAGTTAGGAAGGCTTATCAGCTAGAGCTCACTGAAATATGGTTTTGGGATCAATTAGTCATGTCTGTCAGTGGCAAACAACAGGGAAGTAGAGACGGACATGTTTTGCCATCTAAATCTAAATCTAAACACATTGCCATTAAGCTATGTTTCTACCATCTTGTACATGGCATCTAGCTGATCTGAGACTCAACCCACACTAAATGCCATCTGGATAGCTGTAAGTCATACAGTGAGGGTATGGACTTCAACACTGACATTGAAGCCTGGCTCTGCCACTTACCAGTGGAGTGTCCCTTGGCTCATTTTCATCACTATAACTTGTCAATACTACCTATTATAGGATCGGGAGGGGGTGAAGTGCAATCATGCATTGCTACATCTAGCTACTTTTCCAAGTGGTTAAGAACTTCATGTACTCTGAATTTTTGCACAACCTTCTCCTTCCTGCCCTTGTGACATCTCAATGTCCGATAAACATGTTATACACTTCCACATACAGGTCATAACTAAAGTGTTCAAGTAAGCAGTGATTCCACAGTATACCCTGCTCCAGCCAGGAAGCATCTCTTCCAGGTTGACAACTCTCTGTTAATAAGCATTCACTGGGAAAGGTTGCCCAAGTGACAAATCCTTTTAACTGTAGTAGTATCCAACTCATAGTTCCCCAGATTTCTCATCAGGAGCATTAAGAGCTTTGCAGAAAAACTAGGTGAAAATTACATTCTTTATCTCTGCACAATCTTCAGTTGACTTCTAAGACTGCCTCTTTTATTTCTGAGGGCTCAACAATTACATTTGATGGGCAATTCTGGAATATTGCTTACATACAATATTGTAAGTTGGAATGTCTGCCATTTGTTTTTTTGTTTTTTTACAGGGGAGACTGTCCATTTTTATTCTTTTTTTTTATTAAGTCATATATACATAGATCATGAATACATTTATGCCTTTGTGGGATTCAATGTGTTGATTATGTGTACAAATTGGAGTGCTTACATCCTACTAATTAACATAGTTTTCACTTCACTTATTTAATCATAGTGTTAAGACATTTGTGTTTAATACTTGATAGACTTGACTTGTACCCTTGCAATATGCTCCACAGGTGTGGTCCCACCATTTACCCTCCCTCTGTCGAACCACCCCTCTCCCTTCCCATCTCCCTGCCCTTCCCTCCTTCATCCCGGGCTACAGTAGTGATTTGTTTCATATCCCTTTCACAAGGTGGCATTTGTCTGTTTTCGGACTTAAGCAATCCTTGCCTTTTCTGCATTGCTCCACCACAACTATCAACATGGTCAGTCTGGGACTCCCATTGGCAAATAAGTTCTATCAGTAGAGACGCAGAGAGCTGGAATCGTGTAAAGCAACTGGTTAATCTCTCATCATCTCCTCTGTTACCCAGGACATCAGCTCCCATGGGCTACACATCCTTGGGTATATGAAAACCAGGGGACAGTGGATGGGCCCTTAAAGACATGATGAGCACACCCAGTGAAAAATTACAGAAGGCAGAGTCTGCAAGGGTGCCCTTTGTGTTCCAAGGGGGTATTATTACAACTCTTTGCAAATCCCCCAAGGTTGGAAATATAAGCAGTCCCCGAATTACAAACATCTGACTTGCAATTACACATGGAGACTATTATAGTAATTCCCTGAGTTATAAACATCCAACTGTAAACGATTCACACTTTTGAACAGAGGCTACTACAGGTAATAGGTAAATGTACCTGTTCCAACTTACATACCAAGTCCACTTAAGAATAAACCTACAGAACCTATCTCGTTCATAACCTTGGGCCTGCCTAGGTGGTCACTTTAGGGGGTTCTCAACTTTCCACTGTGATAATCAACCCTCTTCATTTTCTTTCCTGAGCTATTCCTCACAAAGAAATGACTTTCACAGTCACTTTGTAGGAGTTGTTATAGGAACAACAGGGACCACTGAAGACTAATGCCAGGCAGTCTCCAGGCTCAATTCCCAAGAGGCAGACAAGCTGCTCTGGACACATGATTGAATTCATGTTGCAGCAAGAAGTGATGGGGGTACTGGTGTTCAGAGCTCACTCTGCACCCAGAGATTATAGAAATGTCCACCCAGCACTTGGGGGCTACACTGGTCTTTTAGACCATGGGCAATAATATGTCAAATGTGAAAAGAGAAAATGATGCCTTTCATGTGTGATCCAAAAGCCAACCCAAGAGGCTGATTTACCAATGCTATGACTTCACCATTGGGACAGCCATGGGGCCAACTCTTCACATGTGGGTCGCTGGCAGTGAGGATGGGAGAAAGCCATCCTTCGGAGAAAGCATAGCTGCTCATGCTTCAGCTTCTTCCTCCAAACCATAAACAAACACTGAATGGGAGAACAGAAGGGGGCAGGGAAGCAACACTAACATTTCACAGCCTCAGACCACAGGCTTTCTGGCGTTTCAAAGACCAACCACTTCAGGGACTTTTCAGGACATTTTTGTTGAGTGTTTCAGGCAGTCCAGCTGTTTCTTTCAACTCTTATATAGTAGCCCCATTTATGGAAAATCCAAATTCCAGCAAGTTCTGGAATAAGCTTGCCACTTATTCCACTTATATGGGTGCAGCACCCATATAGCAAGGAGGAAGCAAGGCATGGAATGGGGAGGGGGGAGAAAGAGGTGCCTCTTTGATGTGCTTTAACCATCTGTTTGAAACTACTGCATACACATGGGTAGTTCCCGCATTTCCAACAGACTCCAGGTGACCCGATGCTGCTGGTCTCAGGCCACAGGAAGAATAGGGCACTAGAGGGGGTTTCATGGTGTTTCTACACTCCGTGTAGCATCAAATGTAGAGTGTTCTCACTCTTCTTTGCCAGATTCTGACCTAAGCATAGGCTATGAGAGTTTTAGGTGATCACTGTTCAGTGAAAAAGGACAGTTCAGCTGGGCGGTGACAGGTGGATGGGGGTTGGGGTGGTTAGGAGCTTGCCGTACTGAATAAGCCAAGATCTACATGGAACAGGCAGCTGGCAGAGTTGGCTGCCTTCTGCTTTAGAGAAACCCTCTTCCTCCCACTGGGTGATAACAGAGCAGGTGCCACAAAGATGAATGGCCCTCAATTAACCCAGGCACTGTGGCACTCCAGAGCCACCCACAGCCAACTGTAGGTTCCTTAGGTGTTGTTTACTGATGCAGCGCAGACTTCCATCTGGAAGGAATAATGTAGCCACAGGCTCCTCTATGTGTGACTTTGGATTAGCAGCAAGGGTCTCATCACGTAACATGGGTCCTGCTGGATCTGCCACGTCCTTGGTGTGGGGATACTGTTACCAAGTGACTTCTAAAGACTAATTCTATATCTCTGCCCTGCCCTCCTCTTTGACAGTCCACCCAGATGTGAGCTGGGGAAGCCATGGCCAAGGGGTGGGCAAGGGCCAGGCTGTTGAGGCTATACATTCTTGCATCACAAGGCCCGGCTCCTCCTAGCAGCTGCCTTATCCTCCTCCCCCCAGCAGCAGCATCACCAGGGATCTCAGCAACCCTAAGATGCTTCCCTGGATCATTTCAAACTGACCACTTGCCTTTTGTCATCCTCTCCTGGCTCCTCATGGCTCAAAAGTGAGGTGCCAAGTCACTGAGGCTCGTGGGACACAGGCCCCTTCTCATACAAGTATGGCTCTATTTCACAAAACAATGCCTTTTCAACACATCCAGTAACCTGCTATGAAAATGCTAACTTCCTTCATTCTGTATCCTTCTACTTATTTACAGCTTTTCTGAGAGAGGCCATTCCCAGATTCTCATGCCAGCCCCTGGCAGCTACTGCATCGGGTCCTGCTGTGATGTCTGGAACAAAGAGCACCCTTCTGCGGCTCTCCCCCTGGGCCTTCTGCTGGCCCTTTCTGCCACCACTGTCTGGCAAAACCACCACCCACATGTGAGGTGGGAATGTGTCCTCTGTGTCCTTGGGTAGACAAGGATGAGGTGGGTCCTTTCCTAGAACCTGCCATGGACTGGACTTATGGAGAGGTCTCCAGAGACCTGCAGGTATCCTCAAGTATTTGGTTTCAAACTCTGCCTTGGGAATGGACAGTGGATGGACAAGGATTTCTGGCATGAAACCAAAAACCTGGGGGAGTGGGGGCAATGTCTACATAGAGAGGTCTGCATCAGACCACGCCCCTGCCAGGTTCCATGGCACTAAGCGAACCCTGGCCACAGGAGCCGAAGGCGTCTTTCCCAGTAAATCTGAGCCCAGCTGCCAGGACAATCACATGAGGCCTAGGAAAGGACACCATGCTGCTCCCCAAGGCTCTGGTCAGAGTCTCCATTGGCCCCTCAGAGCCATGGCATGGGAGGTGACTCACCATCCACAAAACAATTCTAAGATGACTCTGGACAACCCTTCTAGCTCCAAGAACAATGAGAAAAGCCACTGAGTTGATGCAGCCAGAAGCTGTGTCAGTCTAATGAGAAAACTGGATCAGATCCAATGCCTGGAACAGTCTGCAGTATAAGGAAGTCCTGAGGCAATTTCAAAATCTGATTCTTTAGCCAAACTCAACTTTTCTTCCTGTCTCATGGATCTTGGATAACATCATTTCAAGCAAGGCAATTCACCTGGTAATTGCACACAAAGAACTCCCGGGGTAGAGACAAACACCAGCACAGCCTGTGTAACCTTCCTGATAACAGCAATGAAATTCTGGAGCAGCAGAGGCTGGGGGACAGAGAAAGCCCGAGAGCTGTATTTTCAACTCAGAGATAACATTCAGCCAATAGCTGCTGGGACACACTGCTCAGAATATAAGTGGGACCACATCTGCCCGAGTGGCAGACCTGCCTAGGTAGATTCAGGAAGGCTGCGGTCGAGGTCCTCTTGGTCCTCTTACGGACACCGGCTCTGGGTTTTCCAGACAACAGGAATAAATGTTCCCTCCTCTCAGGTGACTATACACTAATGATGACTCCAGAAGAAAAGCGTCGTCCTCTTGTAATGCCTGTGGCTGCTGGATAATAAGGAATCACTGCTGACAGCAAAGCCACCTAGACAGTTTACAAGTGTTCCATTCCACTCTAGTCTTTCAGGTCACTGGAGCCAAGGAACCTCCAATTCAAAATCCCTGGTCATCAAGGATGGGCCACAGGGCAATTCAACTTTTATTTGTGTGGGAGAAAGCAGAACGGCAGGCAGAGCGAAGTGGGGCTGCGGGGAGCCGAGCAGAGTAGATCCCCCAAAGTCACAAGTCGTCCTATCCCGGCCAAGGCACTGGGGGTTCACGGCTCATCCATTAATGTGAAAAATCCCGCAGCTCTCAGCAGCAACATTTAAAGAATAGATAAATACATAAAATGAAAGGAAATGAGGCCTGCATGTTTTGTACGACTCTGGAATTCGGGTAAGACAGCCATGCCCAGCAGACTCTCATGCGTTTGACTTTGATGCAGGAGCCAAGTGCAGAGGAAATCACTCAGGAATCACTCCAAGCCTCTCCAGAAACCTGAGAGCTCCTGAATGCTCCTAATGCCACTGATTACCCTTCAGTGGGGATGGGAACTCTGCTGGAGGCTGTGGGAGCTGAGTGGAGACTGAGAATGAAGCTCAGGGAGCCAGGGAGGGACCTGTCTAGAAAACCTCTGCAGAGCCTGACTCCTTTCCCAGGGAAAAGTGCTTCCTTTTCTGGTCCTCCAGGAAGGCCAACCCTTCTGTGAATACAACTGCCCTAATTTCAACCAGAGTAGAAGCACGTTCCCTGCTCCCCCCACCTACTGCTTCCTGGATTTTTAAACAGTTATGACATTCCCAGAAATTCTCTCTCCACAGTACTCTTCTCTTAAGGCCAGGCCATTCCAATGCCTACGCTGGGCCTATGGTGGCAGATATTCGGGACAAGAACAGCCACTCACTGCTATCTGTTGGTGGGCTGCCTGCCTGCCCAGGTCTGCCCTTTGTCCACTCTGTGTCCTTCTGGCACCACGCCAGCCAGCTCATTCTTAATACAAATTGCAGACCAAGCATTTCCATGTCTCACACATCTGGATAATGGCTTGCTTTCCTTCCTGTTCCGGAATGGAGATGATTCCTTTTTGTTTGAACTATGTCAACTCTAGTTATGAGAATGTTTTCCCCAGCATGGTTCTCTCCTCCCTTCCCTCTGCTCCCACCCTCCCCAGACACGTGTACACCTACTGCCCATGAACTACATTGCTTAGGGATTGGATTCCTTCATGTCCTGAGCTGCAGACCAGGCCAGAACATCCTCTGTCACTGTGACATCCTTCCCAACATGCACTGTCTTGAATTCACCTTTGCACCGTGTCCCATCTGGCTGGAAGGATCTAGAGTGATTGGATCTGATTTTGATGGGTATCATTATTGGAAGATACCAAGGTTCATACATGATCTGCCTGGGGCCATGGGTTCCCTTCTTACACATTTGGTGGAATCCTACCCACCTTCTGTCCTTGCATGATTGAGAGGGCAGCCAAATCCCTGGCTCCACGCCTTCATCCTTCTCCCAGCTACACCTATCAGGGCAATGCTTCCAAAACAGGGGTAGAGAGAACAGCTCTGGGAGGTCAGGGTGTCTGTGCAGGTCTGAGAACCCAGGTGTTCTCAGATCACCTGATCATCATGACCATGTCCAGATGTACTGTTTTGTGTATGTGCAGGCGTGCACATGACCACTAGATGGCCAAAGTTCCTCATCAGGATGTCCATATCTCAAAACCATAACCCTACATGTCTTTCTCCGGCACCCTTGGGCACTCAGTACCTTGGGAGTATCCATGGGAGGTGAACTCTTTTTTTTTTTTTTTTTTTTGAGATGGAACTTCAAGCTATCCCCCTGGGTAGAGTGCCATGGCATCACAGCTCACAGCAACCTCCAACTCCTGGGCTCAAGCGAGTCTCCTGCCTCCGCCTCCCAAGTAGCTGGGACCACAAGCGCCCGCCACAACACCCGGTCATTTTTTGGTTGCAGCCATCATTGTTGTTTGGCGGGCCCGGGCTGGGGATTCGAACCGGCCACCTTAGGTGTACGTGACTGGCACCTTAGCCGATTGAGCCACAGGTGCCAAGCTGGGAGGTAAACTCTTAAGGACCCCACCTGTCCCTGCACTTCTGCTCCTGGCCACTCCACTCCGATTCCAGCTGATGTCTGCCCACCCCCTTCTTCTCCTTGCTCTGTCGCAGGCCACTGTATACTTTGTGCCTCATCCTCATCTCACACGGCAGGTGTGAGATGGAAGATGATAGGACTGAGCCTGTCTGTGGTGGTAAATGTTCAGGACTCTCAGGCTTAGAGTGTACATTTGACAATGGCACAATGCATAGGATTTAGGATGACTGAGACAGATAAGGAGTGAGTAGGATAGTCTTTAGCATGGTTGGGGCTCAACACTGAGGAGAAGTCCTGAAAACTTGGTGCATGGGGAGCAAGAGATGGAGGCAAGAAAGTGGATGACACCATGAGACCCCTACAATGTCACACCTGCTACGATTCTCCCCTGGGATGCATGGGAATCCTCTGGAAAGCCTTTCTAAGTTCCCTTCACCATAGCACATGGATCAAAGGATCTAGGGCCAGGCTTGGCCACTGGCATGTCTAAGTGCCCCAGTGCTCTCTTGTGCATCATCACTAGATGTCCTCTAAGATGAGTTTCCCAGCTTTCATTAAGGCAGGATTTTTGAGGCCACAGGCTGAGCCTGTCAACCAGAGATGGTAGCCGCCAGACAGGAAAAGAATAGTTCCTTGACTTGAGGGCTTAGGGATGCCAGGTAAAACCCTAGGAAGGGCTCTTCTGAGTATAGGCTGCAAGGTGCTGAGCACATGCTGGAGGAGCGTCCACTGGGCCACTGGGCTGGGATGCTCTCCTGGTTTGGACTGGCTCTCAAGGTAGGCATTTCTTTATCTTCAACCTGACTCAGGCTCGTTTAACAGAGTCTCCTAAATTCAATAGAGGTAGAGATTTAGGGAAAGTCTTTCATTTCAGTCTATGTAAAGACAAGTCCTTTTTCCCTGAATGGGTGGCAGATTGTGTTCCCAGTGACCTCTTTGCTGCCTCTCATCCCCCTGCCTAGAAGGCCCTGTCCTTATCCATCTCCCTAGAGTGCGCTCCCTTACCTGACAAGCATGCTGCATGCATAGGGTTCTGGGTTTCCCTGGGCCCAGAATGTCCTGCGGAAACTCGGTTCTCTGCCCTCCTGGCCTCCAACTTTGTGAGAGTGAGCTCCCACCAGCCAAGTGCCTCCCCTAACTATGACATATTACACCCTACTTCCTTCAAAATAAAAGGTATTCCCAACTTTCACAGAGCCACTGATGTCTGTATTATGCCCAGGCATCTTAAATACTAAAGTCACTGCCCTCTGCCTGCTCAATCAGAGATTTTGGATTTGCTTTTCCTTATGGGCGGTCAGCATAGAACTAGCTTCCAGTCCTCACCAGGAGTCAGTTTCTCCCAGGGGCTGTTCGGGTTGAGCCTTAAGAACATGGGCCTGCCTAAGACAAACACTTTGCTTCTAGCTTCTCTTTTCTCTTTTGAACCAAATATTGCTAACACATCATAGATACTGATCCCCCCGTAAGGTACCCTTTCCTGGTTTCTTGAGGAGGGAAAAGCCCTAGGAGTGTTGGCCAACGGGGCTGTTACTTTCGAGGAGCTGCCCTCTGTGCTTCAATTCCATTGTAACTAATACCAGTGGGACAAGAGGCCTGTCACAGCTAGCTGCTCTTGCTCAGGACCTGGTGCTTTCTACTGGTCACTGCGGGATGAAAAAAAGGAAAAGGAGAAACAGAATAACACACACCCATTTTATGGGCTTCTATTTTATAGGCTTCTCAGGCTATCCCTGCAAGACAAGAGAGTTACTACCTTCCTCCAACTCACGCTACCAACATTTCCATTCACTAGTGAACTAAATAGTAATGTGTAGCTGCCTTCCAGAACATGTTTCATGGCTGAGAAGGCAACCAAGGCCATGGATGCTCACTTAAACACCCCAAGGCTGTCGTCAGCAGAGCTGCTGCTCAGAGCCAACTCATCCTCTGGGCAGCAACACACAGTAGTACCCCCGGGGCATCTCTGACCACCTCCACTGGGGTTTATAAATCCTCCAGCTCCTGTGTTCAACAGGGCTGGGAACTCAGCCTATTCCATGGCTTCAGAAAACTGTCAGTCTTGGCTGGGCACAGTAGCTCACACCTGTAATCCTAGCACTCTGAGAGGCCAAGGTTGGTAGATCATCTGAGCTCAGGAGTTTTGAGACCAGCTTGAGCAAGAGTGAGACACACTCTCTACTAAAAATGGAAAATCTAGCTGGGCATGTTTGTGAGCACCTATAGTTCCAGCTATTTGGAAGGCTGAGGCAAGAAGACACCTTGAGCCTAAGAGTTTGAGGTTGCTGTGAGCTATGATGCCATGGCACTCTACCCAGGGCACAGATTAAGACTCTGTCTCAAAACAACAACAAAAAAAAAGAAAGAAAGAAAACTGTAAATCTCATCCACAGTACTCAAGTTTCCTACGGAAGTCTCTCTCAATGACACAGTCACACTAATAGCAACTATACCATGACATTTACTTCCCTTACGCTAAAGGTATATTGCTTTCTTACTATACAACATGCTCTCCTTTTAAGAGGAAAGATTTATTCAATCTAAAGAGAAACCAGACCATATACAAGCTCTCCCTTTTATTATTTATCTCATAATTAGAATCCCTACATTAATGTACCTATTGCGCACATGTATTATCATATAAGTGATCCCAACTCACATTAAGTAGAAACTGTAAGATTTAAAAAAAAATACTCGTTTCCTAACCTATAAAGTAAAAACTAAACACCTACCTCATAGGACTGATTCAATAGCACAGTGAATGTACTGCATCTCACACAGTACCCTGAATGTAGTAGGTATTCAATAAATAAAAAGTCTGATTTGACTAAACCACCATCAGTACATCATTAATTCATAGCTAGAGCAGCATGTTTAATTTAATAATTTAATGTATGACATATTTGATTACAAACTGGATTGGAGCCAAATAAATTATATTTAACTATACTACAAGGCTATAGTAACCAAAACAGCATGGCGTTGGTACAAAACTAGAGTTTGACCAATGAAATAGGACAGAGAATCCAGATATAAGACCATATACCTATAATCAGCTGATCTTTGACAAAGTAGACAATAACATACACTGGGGAAAAGAAGCTCTATTCAATGAATGGTAATAGAAAATTGGATAGCCACATGCAGAAGAATGAAACAGGAGCCCTACTTCTCAGTACTTGAAAAAATTAAGTCAAGATGGATAAAATATTTAAATCTAAGCCTTAAAACCATAATAATTCTAGAGAAAAATATAAGAAAAACTCTTCTAGATATGGGCCTATGCAAAGAATTTATGACTAATGGAAATCATGACAAAAACAAAAATTAAACTAAAAAGCTTCTGCACAGAAATAACAGAGCAAACAGACACCTACAGAGTGGGAGAAAATATGCACAAACTATACATCCAAAAAAGAACCAAAATTTATAACAAATTTACAAAGAACTCAAGCAAATCATCAAGAAAAAAACAAATAACCCTATTAAAAAGTGAGCAAAAGATGTGAATAGAAGGTTCTCAAAAGAAAGACAAATGGCCAACAAACATATTTTTAAAATGCTCAGCATCACTAATCATTAGGGAAATTGAAATTATTAATAAAACCATAGTGAGATATCTATCACCTTACCCTAGTTAGAATGGCTTTTATTGAAAGGTCCAAAAACCATGTGGATGCAGAGAAAAAGAAAGTCTTACACACTGCTAGTAGGACTGCAGATTAGTACAACTCCTATGAAATCCATTATGGAGATTCCTCAAAGAACTAAAAGTTGACCTACCATTCATCTAGCAATCCCTCTATTGGGTGTCTACCCAAAGGAAAAGAAGACTTTTCACCAGAAGGATACCGTACTCAAATATTTACTGTAGCACAACTGCAAAGACGTTGAATCAACCCCAGTGCCTATCAATTCATGAGTGGATTAACTTAATGTGATATATGTATGGTACAGAGTACCACTCAGCCATAAAAAGATGAATGCAACAATCTAGATGGAACTGGAGACAATTCTCCTAAGTGAGGTATCTCAAGAATAGAAAAACAAATACCATATGTACTCACTGTTCAACTGGAACTAACTGATGAGCACACATGTGCATGGAAGGAAGTAAAACCCAGTGGAAATCAACCAGCGGGTGGGCAGAGTAGGGGAGGGTAAAAAACCTACGTAACGGGTACAACGAACACACTCATATTGGGCATGCATACGGCAGAGACTCAGGCAACAAAAGCAATCCATGTAACCTAAAGCATTTGTACTCCCTTAATATTTCGAAATAAAATAACCAAGTTATGTTCCAACTATTTAAAATAAAATGATGCGTACAAAGAGACACTAGAGAAAGAAGAGGGAAGGACAGATGTACAGTTCCAAAATGTAGATGAGTTAATTGCTGAAAATGAGCCTGAAATTTATCTTTCTATTTTCTAACAGCCAAAGCAGAAATAAAACCGTGGCTCTTGCCAGTTATCCTAGCACCCTGGGAGGCTGAAGCAGGTGGATTATCTGAGCTCAGAAGTTTGAGACCAGCCTGAGCAAGAGCAAGACCTCATCTCTACCAAAAATAGAAAAACTAGCCGGGCATTATGGTGGTTGCCTGTAGTCCCAGCTACTAGCAGGAGGGTCGCTTAAGACCAGGATTTTAAGGTTGCTTTGAGTTATGAGGCCATGGCACAATACCTAGGTTGACAGAGTGAGACTCTAATCTAAAAAAATGTACGCAATTCATTGATAAATGGAATATGCATTCAAACAGAAAGGCAGTCAGAGCAAAGGGTAGCTGCCTACAAGGGCACACACCTGTCCTTCAGAGAGATGTTATCACTTTGTCAGTATTCAATGGTAAGGGGTTGGCAGGTGAGCACTTAGGGACTTTCTTAACATATGCTAAAGAACAAAGAGTTAAACTGCTCCACTCTATTCCAAAATGTGCAAAGGCCTTTCAGGTTGAGTGTCTGTGAAGCAGCTTAGCCTGTGGCTTAGAGTGCAAGCTGATCTTAGCCTTTTCAAGTAGCCCATACAGCCTGGCTCCCTGCTCTGAGCTCAGTGACCAGAGAGTTCTACCTCCAAGAAGAGTGGCTCCATCCTTGTGGAATCTGCTCCCAACACTTGCAAATCATCAGAGACAATAGATTTCCCTGGGAAAACCATAATTACACAACAAAGGGGAGGGCCACATGCCAGCAGGATTATTGGATTTGATTAACAATAAGGTATTTGTTTTTGCAAATAATTAGAGTTCAATAGCAGGCTATAAAGAATCCTCTAAGAAATTCTAAACAGACTGTAGCTACAGGGTATGACTGAATCTAACCATTCATCTTTACAGACCTCGTGTGCTAAGAAGCTAGTGTTTAATCCAGCACAATGCAACAGGTCTTCAGGGGGAAAATGGCCCTCTGTGCTCTTAACATTCCCCAGAGAAAAGACCTCTGTGCAGCTAGTGTGTGTCCACATGTGTGTGCAAATGACACTCCAGCATGTGCAGGCTGCTGGATGCTGCTGTGGGGTACTGCAGCTCATACAACAATAGCAATTTTCTTTAGCCTATTCAAATGTCCATAACAACCTGTAAGTTGGTAAATAAATATCACGACAGCTCTGCATTCTTACAACAATTAGGCAGTTGCTTCCCAAGTGCTCTGCTGGGCTGGGTAGGCCCTTGGAAGATGGGAAGATGTTTGCCAAATCTGTTTTGATTTATGCTCCCCACACCACCCCCCCCACCCTACCCCTACAGTAAATCCTTCTTCAGTATGTTTTTAACAACTCAGAGGTGTTAAGACAAATTTGATCGCACCTAATTCTGAACACAGTATGGGCAAAGTGCTGTCACCAATATTTCAAAAATAGTGTCAAAACGAAATAACCATGCATTTAGAGACAGTTGCTCATTCGGCTTCACCAGGCCCTGGGTCAATAACATGAGATTTCGTCCTTACTCCCAGGAAATAAACATGACATTTCTACTCTCTGTACCCACATCATGATCTCTCATAGGTACACAAAAGCCAAAGACCAAATGCCTCTACAAGAGTGGAAACACATTAAAAATTAAAATAGGACCAGATAAACAAAACAAAACAAAAAGTAAAGCAAGAAATATGGAAAATACTAGGAAAGGAAAACAACTGATTTTCTATTTCTTCTATATTGCTGTTACTCTTGCAAAAGCTCACGATAACAGTTAAGGCCCAAGGCATCTCACTTGCAGGACTAGGTCACCAAGAAACCTTTACCATAATTTTTCCCTCAAGAATGAGATTTCCATTTAATTATGTACTATTCAATCCAATATAAATTTTCCTACTGTTATGCATGCTCTGGCCTCACCAATTTAACTTTTTAAAAGTTTTTTAGTAGTTGTATCACAATTTTCCTTCAGAGAAACACAAAACACACACCTACTCCAGGATAAACCCTCGACCCACAGTTTCAGAGTTAGCTGGGCTTCTGCCACCCGCAGGTGATGGTAACCTTGGGCCAAGCACTCAACCCCTCTGACACTCTATTTCCTCATCTGAAATAAGAAAAAAAAAAAAATAGAGGTTGCCACAGATTCTCCCTGAGACAACTTTGGGCTCTAGGTTCTACGGTTATTTCATACTAAAAGGGAGAATTTCCATGTGAAAAAAAAGGTGGAGCAGTCATTCATTGTTTAAAACTAAGACACTGAGTTCTACATTCAAAAACTTGGACTTTATTTAGAACCAGCTGAAAGGAAAATAGAAAGTCAATAGTAAAAAGATAAGTCCCATTATTGGAAAGATATACTTAGAGTGAATCAGAGATCATGCTGATCCAGGACAGGAAGTACAACTAAATGAGACACTTGGAGAAAAACCTCTTCCCTTTACTGTACTGGCTTTAAGAATAGATGTGAACATCAAATGAACATTTCAACTCTCCAAGCCAGTCTGTTCAGTGATTTCACCAGCTCCCTGCAATGCTGGGACTCGGGCTTAGTGGCCTGGGTCAGCAAAGACATAGAACAGCATTGTTTTAGAACTCACAGGATTCAAAAGAAAAATGTGTATTCAAAATAGAATTCCAAGAAGCAGAATGACACAAAGTCTAATACTTACTTGTGGCCCAGCTCATGAGCGATGGTAAAGGCCAAATTGAGACCATTGTCTTCTGCGAGCACACACTTCCTCTTAGCACTGCACACACCTCCTAAGTAAGCAATTCCTGCAGCAGAGACAGAAAACACACTCTTAAGAACGTGGGATGCCCTGACCTCGCCAGGCAAGTCCGTGTGGATAGAGTGATGTACAGTCAAGAAAAGGGCAAACTGGGACACTGCTGACCACAGGATGGAGCTGGAAGTCCAGGGCTCACCCAGATGGGTTTGTGTTTGATGCTTTTGTATTTATCTAATAATAACAGGAACAGCCACAAATGTCTATCGGGCATTTAACATGTGCCAGAGGTATGCTGAATAGTTTACATATATCATGCAATCTAATCCTAAATACCCAGGAAAAAGGAAACTGAGGTTCAGAGAAGAAAGGTAACTTTCCCAAGGTCACTTGGATTGGTACTCAGTGCTGGACTCCTACACTAGACCTATCCAACTTCAGGACCCATGGCTGGGACCAGGTGAGGCCAGCTAGGCAAAGTGCCCAGTGCATGAAGTTTAAAGAGGCTCTCCCTCTCAGGAGCCAGCCCTGCACTTGCAAATCCTGAGAGACAGCACTTCCTTAAATTTTGTGCGTGGCCATCTTTTGCCTCACCCTCTCAGGGCATGAACTTGGATCTGTGCTAGAGCTTACAGAGAACAGGTGTGCAGAATATTCATAAAAATACATTAGGAGTCCTTGAAAGAGAGGACATGGTCAGGACCAAGAAGGCCAAAGCTAGGAAAATCAGGGCCATGAAGTCATCAGAGAAGATGAGCCAGAGGGCTGCCTGCCTCATTTCCCCACATAGCTGATTGTACCTAAGGTCCTCATCTACAGCAGGAAAACTGAACTGGCACACACCACAAGGAACACGGCACAAGGCAATGGTGTGAGCAAGAGCCTGTGTACCAGAGGGCAGGATGCACTGTTGGAGGAGGGATGGGGAGTTCTCCAGAGGAGGGAGGCTGCTCTGGCAGAAGGATGTGTGTAAATGACTCAGGATCTCTGGACGATGAGCCATCTGAGGAGTGCTGGTCAGTCAGCTGCAACAAGGGTGCAGAGGGAAGCCCTGCTGTCTTTCCACACTGCTCTCCACACCTCTGCTATCCCTGCACACAGAACAGATGTCCCTCACCACCCAGGCCTCCCAGAGTTTTTCTCAATAGCAGCCATTAGGAAACCTGGCATCTGACCCCTCTGAAGGGAGCCCCTCCACTCACCCCTGTGAGATGCATTACACAAGTAGATGGGGATGCAGAGTGCCTGGAGGAAAAGGCTGGGTGCCCCCCACACTGTGAGGTCACACTGGGGGTGGATGCAGCAGTGGTTGACCACAGGGTGCATGGAGGCTAAACCCAGATGGACTCTGCCTACCAGCATTGTGCCCTGGGATGGGCTGAGGCCACCCAAGGAAGGGGCACCTGTTCTCCAACCCAAGCAATGTCCAGCCACCAAACCACTCACTGTCCCAAGGGTTCCCTGCACTAACTTGCGTAAGATGTCTCAGAAGGGAAGGAATTGGCAAAGGGTAGGAGACAATGGAACAGGGGAAACTACTTCATTAAAAAGGACCCCTCCTTCCTGCTCCCAAAGAGCTAAACCAACATCCTCTCTGCTGACATGAAAATCAAACTGGTGCAGAGCTCGGCTACACACAGGGCACTTCCTCCCTCCTGGTCCTCTCCCAGAGGCATGGAGGAAGCTTGCAGGGCCTCGAACTGCAAAAAGATGCAGCTCTGGGTCTCGCATCCCACACACTAGGTCTGGGTACCGCACTACAAGGCTATTTTTATTTGGAAACATGTAAAATGTTTAGTCAACGTTAAAAAGCTTTTTAAAAAAAAATTGGATTTCTCTGATGATTAGGGACAATGAGCATTTTTTCATGCGTTTGTTGGCTATTCGCCTGTCATCTTCAGAGAAGTTTCTGTTCAAGTATCTTACAAGATTAGCCCACATCACAAAATCCTGAATCTGCATATGATGGTGTGGAGGTGGAGAGAAAGGCACACTTTTGTAAACTAATACAACCCTTATGGAAAGAAGTATGGTGAATTCTCAAAGAACTAAAAGTTGACCTTCCATTTGATCCCACAATCCCATTATTAGGTATCTTCCAAGAAGAATAAAAATCATTTTATCACAAAGACATCTGCACTAGAATATCAATTGCAGCTCAGTTCACAATTGCCAAGATGTGGAAGCAACCCAAGTGTCCCTCATCCCATGAATGGATTAATAAACTGTGGTTTATGTATACCATGGAGTACCATTCAGCCACAGAAAAGATGGGGACCTTATATCTTTTTTGTTTACCTGGATGGAGTGTTGGAACACATTCTTTTTAGTACAGTATATGAATATACTCAATACTAATGTGAAACCAATATATAAACAACTACAAGCCCATACAAAAGAAAAACACAAGTATAGGCTAGCCAGGGACAGGGGAGAGGAGAGGAAGGAGAGTGGGCAATTGGCGGGATCTCACCTAATGTGCACAGCAAGGGTGTTCAGCATGCCCCGGGGTGAAGGGCTTAACTACAACTTGAACTTGACCTAAGAATTGAAAACAATGTAACCTAAACATTTTTACCCTCGCAGCAGTCTGAAATTTAAAAAAGTTTTTTTTAAATAAAAAGAAATGAATCCAATGTTATTTGGCCTCAAGATGCTTTCTTCGCACTCAGATATAATTCAGCAATGCAGACTGTTGGAAGGACCATGACAAACCAGAAAGAATGTGATCTGGCTTCTCAGTGCCTTCAAGGTCATCATTCTGGTTTCATTTGAAACTGCTTTGCAGGTTGCTGCTGAAAAGTCCTCCAGTGAGTAGGTGGAATGCAGCCACATACCCCTGACGGCATGCACACCCATCACACATGCATGCATGCGCGCACATGTGCACACTCACACATGCTCAGACACATACCCATTGGGGCCTGCCCAGCCCTGGCCATAGTCTCTTTGGGTCAATGAGTCAATTAGAAACAATCAGATGTTCATGCCCCAGAGAAGTTGCTTGGTGAAGGGGGAAAGGAGACATAATCGGGCCAGATGTGCTGAGCTTGCGGTCCCAAGTGCACCAGCCAGCCCTGGGCTCTACTGCTGAACCAGCAGACCTTAAATGCTAAATAAACGCTTCCTCTGGCCTTAGCTGCACTGTGTACCCGAGACAGGCAGCCCTAACTTTCCATTCTAATTAGGTAGCTATGCAATGGTAGGGAAACAGCAATGCAAAGGCTTTTCCAATAATTGCATTTTAATTTTTCCAAGGTGCAGGTAATTTTTTTTCTTAAACTAGAAAACAAAGAATCAGTTTATTTACAAGAAATCTCTCACAAAGGTGGATTGAGGAGGTCTAATGGTTCTAAAGCTTTTAACAACTGATTCCAATCATGACCAGCCTGCTCATAAAACCAAGCAAGGAAAAACACATAAAAGAAAATAGCTCCTGATAACAGAGCATGAAGAGCTGTGTGAGTTTATGAGGGATGGTGTGGAAATGTTTAGAATGCACAAAACTAAGTCTGGAGAAAATCCCAGGTTGTTGTAAAAGTAAGAGCTGCGGGGGGTGGGTGGGAGAATAAATAGTTATTAAGCAATCTGGCTTTGGCAGAAAACAAAACCCACCACTATTCTATGTTTCTAGAAAGAAACTTCAGTCTAGGGAAGAGGGAGCCCTGGAGACCCAGAGATGCCACTGACGCTTCAGACTACAGAAGGCACCAACCTAGAAGAACCCACCAAACCCCCATGTCCGGGCTTGTCAAGAATGAGGAAAAACCAGTTTCCTATATTGATTTATTTAACAAATGAAGTCTATAGCACAGTTCTGCTAACTTTGGAGCTGACACTGTGGAACCAGCCCTACTCCAGACAACTGGAATTCCCTTACACAGAAGTGAGGGTTTCTTAGATCCTAAAGTGACGTTTTCAATGGTTTCAGCCTTCCAGGATTTAAAATTCTCCACAAATCATATAATTTACTTGAAGATTTTTAAACAAAGAAACCATCAGTTCCACATGCTTGCATAGCTCCTTGGCACAAAAAGGAAGCAGAAAGGCAACTGGCGTGTGCTAGCAGTGCCTCTCCATGGGCACATCTGCTCTGAATGTGCACCCTTCCCTCACCTAGCAGGGATTCCTGGCCTCATTTCACAGATGGAAAACAGAGGCTCAGTAGACAGTTTCAGGGTTAATCAGCACCCAAACTAGGATACAAAAGCAGGGCTCCCTGCTTCCCGTCCCATGTTCTTCCAAGCAAACCCTGGCCTCCCTCACTAAAGCTTCCGTGATCCCAAACAATGAAATATCTGAGGATTTAGAGGATTTTGATAATCCTAATGTGTTTGAGATGTCCAAAGTATAGTGGGAAGGTTTCATGGGCTTGGGTCCAGATGCTTTTAAGACTAAAGATAAAATGACCTGAGGGAGAGACACAACAATATTAACAGTGGAGAGCCTAAGACATGTTTAGGGAATTAGAGATCTTTTACATTTTTCTCTTTTGGGGAGACTTAAAGCTAATGGAATTAATATGCATGTTGCTATGGAAATTAAAATTATTGATTATATGTAACTTATCTATCTAGAGCAGAGGCACAGTTTGGGAGGCCAAAAATACAAAAACAAAAACACTCTTTGGGTCTTAATGCTGATCATACAGCCCTTCAGACATCAGGTAATGCAGGAAATTCATAGTTGACACACATGCCACCAGGCACATGCCACATCCTCACCAAGACAGCAGCTCCCTCCACCTGACAACATCCCCAGCACAGATTAGTGAAACAAAAACACATTTAAAAAACCTAAAATGCAGAGGGAGAAATGAAGGCCCGTAGCCACACCTGATTCATCTACAGAAGAGGCTCGTGTCCACCAGAGATGTATAACCAGCTCAACATGGACGCGCTCTCATCTCCCTTTTCTTTTTCTTGGCAAGAGCACAATTTTATGGAGGATGTCAGGTTAAGGAGGCTTAATTATTTTCAGTTTTGATAGAAAACTACATGGTATTAATCTTGCAATTCTTTTTTTTTTTTTTTTTTGAGACGGAGCCTCAAGCTATCCCCCTGGGTAGAGTGCCAGGGCATCACAGCTCATAGCAACCTCCAACTACTGGGCTCAAGCGGGTCTCCCGCCTCAGCCTCCCAAGTAGCTGGGACCACAGGCGCCCACCACAATGCCTGGCCATTTTTTTTTGGTTGCAGCCATCATTGTTGTTTGGTGGGCCCGGGCTGGGGATTCGAACCTGCCACCTTAGGTGTACGTGGCTGACGCCTTAGCCGATTGAGCCACAGGCGCCGAGCCAATCTTGCAATTTTTAAAGTCAGGGTTGACCACTGATCCTCTCAGGATTGAAGGAGTCAATGATACACAACTATATAAACTCTGGGTTATCCGGTCAACTGTGTGTAAGCAGTCTGCAGCTGTCGGCCTTGCCACCGTTAGTGTGACCTCATAGTCTTTGCCTTGGAGGGAGACTGTCAAGTTTCTTCCATCAAATGCTCAAAGTGCTGACACAGCCACAGTTATCACAGTTATCATGCCATGCCGGAACGCCCCAGAGCCAACATGGCAACCATATCATGGAGGCTGAGTCACACCGACTCATCAGCAAGACCTTGTGTGCTTGTAAACTTCCTAAGCGGCTGCAGGTGTGATGCGAATTTGTAAACAGCATTTAAGAGCAAATGCCTTAGAGACTAGTAGGCGACAAATGAAGGATAACTGCGTAGATTTCTTATTATCTGTAGTAGTTAGGTTCTACAAAGTTGCCCCCAGCACTGAATTAACGAGTACTAAATAATTGCTCCTGGGGAGAC
This sequence comes from Galagoides demidoff, assembly GCA_963574575.1. NCBI lineage: Eukaryota > Metazoa > Chordata > Mammalia > Primates > Galagidae > Galagoides > Galagoides demidoff. The sequence continues at coordinate 2,680 of CAUYQV010165008.1, read as the reverse complement.
ACAATGCTAGGTTCCTGTGTGCCTCTGGTCACAACATTTTTGTCAGTTAATCTACACATGATTTTGGGTTATGTGTGTTGCTGCTTAAAGGCACCTTATTTAATATACAGGGTGACCATAAAGTTCACGGGCAATTGAAAGTTGTGTGCAATTTAAAAGTGCACACTAACTTTATGGCCACCCTGTACATTGTTGGTTCAACAGCACCTGAACTCATGGCCTGAACAAAACTCTAAAGCACATGCTGTCTTTTGAAGACACATCATAGCTGCCCTTGGGAATAGTAGACTTTAGCACTGTGCTTGGGGGTCATTTTAAACAGTGAAATCACCAACAAAAAGCATAAAAATGTGAACAATGTAGCCCTAAATACACCATGAAAAGGCCACTTGTTTATAGCATGGGAGTTGAAACAAGAAAGCAAAAGTGGCCTTGGGTGGCGCCTGTGGTTCAAAGGAGTAGGGTGCTGGCCCCAAATGCCAGAGGTGGCGGGTTCAAACCCAAAGCCCAGCCAAAAACTGTAAAAAAAAAAAAAAGAAAGCAAAAGTGGCCTTGTTCAACCTCAGCTGGGAACATGCCCATCTGGAGACTTAAATTTTTCACCACATTGCACATATCTGCAAATGACTGCCAAAGCACCTCAAGAATTTATTTTGGAATTACAAATACATTTCATCGAGGAGGGAAGTCACAAGTATAAAGTACAAGCAGACTGTATTTTTAAAAATCATATCCTATTATCAGGCAAAATGAAGTCCGTCTTATCAGCTGCAATAAAGAAATGTAATTTTCATCTAAGTGCTGCTTCTATTAATAATAACTTGTACTATCTAGATTATTTGACTAACTCATGTCTATGTACCTCCATAATTTTGCTTCCATTTTCTAAGGTCTAAAAGGTCATCACCTTGGGCTCCTGGGGCTCAAGGAGTAGGGTGCTGGCCCCATATGCTGGAGGTGATGAGTTCAAACCCAGCCCCAGCCAAAAACTGCAAAAAATAAAAATAAAAATAATTTAAAAGGGTCATCACCTTCAAAGGTAAGTCACTGACACCAAAGGGCTCTGCACAGAGTGGCCAGAGCCTCACACATGCTGAAAGACAGGCACGGCCTCTAACACTAACAAAGTGGGGAATAATGTCAGTGGCAAGGCTCTGGAAGGCCAGAGGAGAGGTGGCTGGCTGGTGTAGTTCCACTGCCTGGGACTGAAGAACTCTGTATTCTAGATCTGTCCTGTCCATGGTTTTCTGCCCCAGCTCAGCGTCCGCATTTCTGGGAGCACAAACAGACAACCTCTCACAGTTAAGACACCTTGAATTAATAATTCCAGCACCAGTAGGACTCCTACTTTCTCTGCTGCTCTTCTTCTGGAGAGGTCAGTCACAGTGGAGGAAAAATGAGTTACCCAAGGTTTTTATCCCTATACCACGGACAGAGGGTAGGGGGCGATGGCCTCAAAGAGGGGCCTAAATACAAGCATGGCAGAAGCCGCCACTGCTTAAGAACACCTGTACCTGATACTTACTAATTGAAAGGAACGCTGGGGGCTCTGAGACAAGCAACAACTCACTCAGGATGAAATGAAGTAATAAGGAGACAAATTTGCAAAACAATAGCTTCCAAGTCTTATTACTGAATGACTTGTATTCCCAACTTTGGAATACAAATAAAAACAAGCAAAACATTATGGTACTAGCATAAAATGGAAATACAGATCAACAAAAACAGAATTAAAAGTCTAGAAATAAACCTTCATGTTTACAGTCAATTGATTTTGACAAGGGTGTCAAGTCTACACAACGGGGCAAAAAAGAACCCTTTTAACTAATGGTTCTGGGAGAACTAGCTATTTAGTCATGTGCCATATAACATTTTGCACAATGATGGGCTGCATATATGCACCGGTCCCAAAAGATGATAATGACTAAAACATTCCTATTGCCTAGTGATGTCACAGATGCCATAACATCATAGCACAATTACTTTATTTTTCTTTTCTTTAGGGTCACCCAAGTATACAGCGTTTTTAAAACCTACAGTAGTATACAGTAATGTCCTTGTACTCACCACTCACTGACTCACCCAGAACAACTTACAGTCCACAAGTTTCATTCGTGGTAAGTGCCCCACACAGGTGCACCATTTTTTTTTTTTTTTTACTCTTTATATTGTTTTTTAACTGTATCATTTCTCTATTTAGAATCACAAATTCTTACAATTGTGTTACAAGTGTCTCCCAGTATTCAGTATAATAATATGTTGTACGGATTTGTAGCTAGCAGTGCTAAGCCATGCCTTACAGTCTAGGCTCTGCCCTTTAGGTCTGTGTAAGAGCACTCTATGATGTTTGCACAATGACGAAATTGCCCAATGATGCATTTCTCAGAATGTATGCCTGCCACTAAGTAATGCAATTATTCATGCTAAGAAATGAGGTTCTGGGAGGCGCCTGTGGCTCAGTGAGTAGGTGCCGGCCCCATATACCGAGGGTGGCGGGTTCAAACCCAGCCCCGGCCAAAACTGCAACAAAAAATAGCCAGGCGTTGTGGCGGGCACCTGTAGTCCCAGCTACTTGGGAGGCTGAGGCAGAAGAATCGCCTAAGCCCAGGAGTTGGAGGTTACTGGAGCGACTCCACTGCACTCTACTGAGGGTGAAAAAGTGAGACTCTGTCTCTACCAA
>CAUYQV010165003.1:0-31570 GCA_963574575.1 Galagoides demidoff | reverse complement strand
GCCACAACGCCCGGCCATTTTTTGGTTGCAGCCATCATTGTTGTTTGGCGGGCCTGGGCTGGGGATTCGAACCCACCACCTTAGGTGTACGTGGCTGGCGCCTTAGCCGATTGAGCCACAGGTGCCTAGCCAGAGTGTTCCTATTTCTGCTGAATGTCAGTAGGAATTTTAGTTCATATAATTAAAGAAAATGGGATTGGTTTTATTTTTTTTTTAATTAAAGTCACTTGAGTGAAAATTAACACATTCTGTTATTAAAATAGTACTTTGTTTTTTCCCTTCTAAATCTGCAGTTTAATTTTTACTATCCTGGAATTGCTGAAAACTTGAGTAGAGACAGTTTTTGTCTTCAGCAGCAGAGGAAGGTCATTGCCCTGACAGTCTTGGCCCTGTTGGCTACTCTCAGATCTTGTCCCTTTGGCTGTGTGTCCCTTGCTCATAGTTCACGCTGCCCGTCTTTCTTGTTCCTCTTATGATGCGCACCTGGTGAGGGTGCTGACCAATGAGAAGGCATGTTCTAGGGAATCAGGGGCTTCTGGAGGGGATGCAGCATTGGTCTAGGCATGAGGGCAAGGACCACAGCAGCGTGTGCTGGCTGGGGGTCCCAGAGCTGTGAGAAGGGCTGAGGAGCAAGTCCGCCACCCCCGCTAACCGGCGTCCTCTCTGCTGTTTTCCAGTGCTTGCGCCTCCTGCGCCCCCACCCCCCATCCAAGGATATGCCTTCAAGCCTCCACCCAGACCCGACTTTGGGACCTCCGGGAGAACAATCAAATTGCAGGCCAATTTCTTCGAAATGGACATCCCCAAAATTGACATCTATCATTATGAATTGGATATCAAGCCCGAGAAATGCCCAAGGAGAGTCAACAGGTATTACATTCTGCCCTTTATTGATCTGTGCAGGTGGTCTGTGCTCACAAACAAGGTATTTTAAACCAACTCTGGAATTCTCAGCAAATCCATCTGGCATTTTTCTGGAAAGTTTTGGATGCATTTGTATTTCAAAAAATGCTTTTGTATTGAGACAGTTTCAGTACAGAGTGCACACATCCCGTGTGTATACCCTGATGAATTCCGACAGATGTGTGCGCCCGTCACTCTGGAAAGTCGCTTTGTTGCATCTTTCGGTCAGCCTCTAGGCCAGTGCCACACCGTGCTCTGACTGGCATCAACATAGATTGGTTTCTATGGAAACCAAGGCATAGTAGCCAGTGAGATCCTATCCCCTTGATCCTGACTTCCTTTACGCAACACAGATGCAGTGTCATCCTGTGTGTTTATTTGTATTGCTAAGGGATAATCTATTATGTATTTCATAATTTTTTGTCTTCTTATTAGACATTTGGGCGGTGGAGGCCTTGGCTGTCATGAAGAAAGCTGCTGTGAACATTCCTGTTTAAGTCTTTTTTGTGGAGATATGTTCTCCTAAATACCTCAGGGGAGAATTGCTAAGCCAAAGGGTGGGTGCAGGTTTCACTCCATGGGAACTTGGCCAGTGATGGGCCCCGGTAGCCGTGCTGTCCACTCCCGTCCGCAGTTTTTGAGGGCCCACTTGCTTCAGCAGCACATAGTGTGGTCACCTTTTCTGAATTTTGGTTAGCAGTGGGTGTATGATGGCTTTCATTGTGGTTTCAGTTTTCATTTCCCTAATAACTTGATGAGCTAAGCGGCTTTTCATGTGTTTGTGTGTATATACTGTTTTCCTATAATTCTGGTAAAGTGTTGAAGTCTTTTGCCCATTGTTTATTATTTGTCTTTTTGTTACTGATTTGTAGGAATTTTTAGTGCATTCTAGAATCAAGTCATATTAGGGTTCTGCAGACAGAACAATAGGCAGTATGTGCAGTCACATACTATGTGGCCCATTGGGGTTAACAAAGTGCACGTACAGTGGTGGGGAGATGATAACAGAGCTGGAAAATTCCTGTCACTTAGTGCCATTGCAGCCCAGTACATGGCCGTTTCTGTACACAGGTGTTGCCACTGTGGTGTGATAGCGTGGGAAGGGGTGGGCTGCCCCTCTGGGTTTGTGTACATGGGACAGACACAGGGTATTTATTAGAAGAGAGCTCACACAGCTGTGGGGGCTGAGCATCCTCTCCCAAGCTGGAGGCCCTGGGCTCAGGCCAACTCCAGTGGTCTCTTGGTGTGGCTGAAGTCCCGAGAGCCCAGGGGCTGCTGGTAAGTCCTGGAGTCCATAGGTCGGGCAGCCTTGAAGTTCTGATGTCCCAGTTCAAGGAAGGAGAGAAGAATTTCCACTGCCCTTTTTGTTCTCTCTGGGCCTTCAGCTGTATGTCCCTGCCACTTATGGGTGCTCTAACCCTACTTAGTCCCCCGACCCAATGACGTGCCATTTTCCTGTGGAAATACCCTCAGTGCTCTCAACGGCACACCCAGAGTGGAGCCTTACTGGGTCAAAAGTGATGCCCGAGATTAACCATTAGCCAAGTTTATGCTGGAAATATTTTCTCCTAGTGTCTAGGTTGGCTTTTCACTTTCTTAATGGGTCCTTTGCAGAGTAGAACTTTTTACTTTTGTTGAAGTCCCAAGTTGTACATTTTTTTAAATGGCTATTACATTGTGTATCCTCTGTACGGAATTTTTGTCTACCTAGAGATCATGGAGACCCTCTCCTGTGTAGTTTGGGTTTGTGGTCAGGCCTGTGGTCTGTCTGGAGTTAGCCTTCTTGTGTGGCATGAGGTATTTTCTGTGAAGACGCTCCTTTCCATTAGTCTTCGTGTGTGGTGTGAGGCACGTTTTGTGAAGACGCTCCTTTCCCATTGATTTGCCTTTTGAACTTATGAAAACAAGATCAGTCGGTTGTGGACATTGGGTGTCCCTTTTCCAAAATGGGACCCAAATGCTTGAAATGTTTCAGACTTCAGATGTTTTTAGGTTTTGGAATATGTGTACTATACTTGTTGGACACTCCCAATTTGGAAATCCAAAGTCTGAAATGCTCCTGTGAGTATTTCCTTTCAGTATAGGTTTCCATATTCTGGAGCATTGTGGATTTTCAAATTAGGGATGCTCAAACGTTATGTGTGTGGATCTATTTCTGGATTCTCTTTTGTTACATTTTTAGGGCAGTAACTGATTGTCTTATTAACTGTAGTTTTATTGTAAGGCTTAAATTGAGAATAATTCCTAGATCCTTTGCTTTTCCAAATAGAAATCAACAAGTTGTTTATTATTTTATTTATCAGAAAGCCCTTATAATTTTTTTTTGTATTGTGATCGCTTTGAATCCAAAGTATATATGTTCTTTATAGCAGAGGATCCCCTGAGCCAAGGAGTTCGAGGTTACATTGAGCTAGGCTGACACCTGGGCAACAGAATGAAACTCTGTCTCAATTAAAAGGAGGGGTGTGTGTGTGTGTATTTCCTCACCCTTTTTCTCATTTTGAATTAATTTTTATTACTTTGTTCTCAAGATCAGGTTGCCTTTTTTCTGTGCTATTTATTCTTTGTCCTATTGTAACTATCCAGTGAATTTTTTCCAAGTAATTTATAGAGTCAAGGTATTGTTCTGTTGCCCAGGCAGGAGTGTATGGCATGATCATAGCTCACTATAACCACCAATTCCTGGGCTGAAGTAATCCTCCTGCCTTGGCCTCCCATTAGGCTCAGACTACCAGCACATGCCGCAATGGCCAGCTAATTTTTTTACTTTTGGTAAATACCAGATCTTGCTTTATTGCCCCAGTTAATCTTGAACTACCGGGCTCAAGCAGTCCTCCCACCTCTGTCTCTCAAAGTGCTGAGACTGCAGGTGTGAGCTGCAGGTGGACCCAGGCTTTGGTATGGATACGGTACTGTGTCCCACATGGGATTGTAGCTGCATTACCTTTACTTACCAAATTATTCATTATAAAATTTTATACAATATTCTCAATATGTTGTCCTTATCGTTGTAAAATTTTGTAATGAATATTTCATAAATGTACCTGTAGCTACAATTTCCCATTTTTTCTAAGTATGATAGTTTTGGGGACAGCCTGTACTTTTCAGTTTTAGAATTTGCATTTGCTTCTTTTTGTAGTTTATGTTCTCTGCTGAGATTTCCTCATCTGTTCATTCATTATTTCCACCTTTTTCTTATGTACCTTGGATGTATTTATAGTAATAGCATATTAACATAAGAGCCCTAACCTACTAAATACAACAAATGGTTCATCTCAGGCTTTGCCTTAGATCACTTGTCTCCTTCCTTTGCTTAATTAAACACATAGCAATGCTTTTGTTCTTTTTTAGACATTGTATATGTTTTTTTTTTAATTTTTATTTAATTAATTAATTTTTTGAGACAGAGCCTCAAGCTGTCACCCTGGGTAGAGTGCCATGGCATCACAGCTCACAGCAACCTCCAACTCCTGGGCTTAAACGATTCTCTTGCCTCAGCCTCCCAAAGTAGCTGGTACTACAGGCGCTTGTCACAATGCCTCACTATTTTTTGTTGCAGTTGTCATTGTTTAGCTGGCCCAGGCCAAGTTCGAACCTGCCAGCCTCGGTGTATATGGCTGGTGCCCTACTCATTGAGCTACAGGCACCGCCCATTATGTTTGCTTTGTTGACAGAGTTGAGTTGCTGTCTTTCCTGGTACCCTGTGTCCTCAGCACCCTGGAATCCACATTCTGTGTTTTGCTGGAAAAGACTGTTGCTGTCCAGTGCTCCCAGCCCTGTGTTGTGGTTTACAATTGCTGGAGTGAACTCGTGCTTCCCTTTCCTCAGCAACCACAGTCATAAGCTGCCAGTTTTCTAATGCCAATAATCAGCTTTCTCGTATTCTCTCTTGTTTTGTAGTTGTTTAGTCTGATCCAGTTGGCTCATCATGGCCAGAAAAAGTCTCACGTACAGTCGGATGGCTCCGATGGGCCACCCAGTTTGTATTGGTGCCTTATAATTTCTCTTTGCTGTAATACTTCTCACAAAGGTTGTAAGAGGAAGGATGTCTGGGCACCAATCTGATCTATAAAACTAAGCAGTCAGATTGACTCAGTGTACCTGGAATGTGTTGATAATTAGGTTAGATCTTTAAATATGCACTTACTAAATTGTATTTCTGAGTTAGTAACTGGGTTAAACAGCCTTCTTTACTGAAAGTCTTTTTAGATCTTTTAATATGTCTCATGCTTTGTGATTCTTTCATAAATGGGCTTTTTTGGTTTGTGATCGAGTCTCCTTGAGATAGAAACATGTACGAACCTGTGTTTAGGGCATTTTTTTTAGAACTGGAATGAAGGAATGAAAAAGCATGCACATTTTCTGGGCTTTTAATTGGCCTGGTGGCAGGTAGACACTTGTATTGTCAGCCACAGTGCACACTCGGCTTTCCTTTATAAAAGAGGCAGGCGTGAGAGCCCACCTGCCTCTTTGATGACAATCAGAAGCTTTATCATCTGGCACTAGCCAAAGGCTGGTGGTGATAAAACAAGGGCCGTCCTTAGGTCACTGCTGTGCTCCCCTCAGGCCCTCCAGTTGCTGTGTTGGAAAGTGTGTCTGAGCACACTGTTAGCAGGTGTGTATGTCCTGGTTACGGCCGGCCCAGCAGGTTGAGAGTTCTGGCTGGTCAAACTATGAAACTTTACTGATAGTCTGTAAGGTTCGATCTCAGAACCTCATGTGGAATGCAAAACCCAGGAGGAGCACCTCAACCACCTCCCTCTCTACCTCTTCCACCCAACCAGCATTTCTGAGGCCTCCGCAGGGTGTACCCCTGGGCCTGCCATGGTCGTGGTTCCTGTCTCCAGTAGAGAAGGGAGGTAGACCCGGGACCAACAGTACCTGGGATCCACACTGGGATAGGGGAGGGGGGAGGGGAGTGCTCAGTCCACCCTGTGCCCCGGGGATCACTCTGTCCCAGTCTTGGCCCCACAACTCTCTGCCTGCTGCTCCTGCCACACAGCACTTGGGGAAAGCAAAGATGGGTCCTGGTTGTGAGTTCTCAGGACACGTGCACATGGCAGGTTGTAAGTCAGCCTGATGCTGAAGCTTTGTTCAAGGCCACGAGGCCAAAGCAGGAGGGAGGTCACTGGAGGAAGGACATCCTGAGGATTGCTTCTTAAGACCTGGCCTCACACACCCTTGGTCATGACGGCACCGTGGACTGCTGCTGAGGGGCTGCCGTGCTTGGATTCAGTCGTGGCAAGGTTCCATCTCGGTGTGCAGAGACGGCCACATGGGCAGCTGGTGTTCTGGATCATGTGGCCAGCCATCCAGCAGGTCTCGACCCAGAGGCGTGGCCTGAAAGTGCTCTCCTCACCTCTCCACTGTTCCTCCTCAGTTTTGACATCCCCTGAGTGACCCTTGGCACCAAATCTGGGAGAGGAGGTCTGGGCAGTGCCACTGTGCCCTTGTCAGCCACTCTCTGAGGGCGCCTTGTCCCTGGGCTCCAGCTGTCCGGGGAGTGTGAGTGGGGTTGGGCGCTTTAGGAGGCAGTTTAAAGTGAAAGTGTAGTGTCCCCTTCTAGTCAGTCCCCAGCTCTGCTTCTCAGTCTCGTCACACAGAGCCCCGTCCAGGACGTCTACCCTGATGGTGTGATGGCAAAATGAGGAGCCATGCAGCGTCTGTCAGTGGGAAATGGTTACCTGAAGGCACTGTGGGATGCTGTGACACTTGAGACTCTGCCCAGTGTGGCCCCCACATCCAGAAATGTAGGCGATTATGGTTCGTTGGTGTATTAAAGCATGTGGTAAAGTAACGTTTATGCTGCCGGACTTAGGCCTCGTGTATCCAGTGACAGGGAAGATCTCAGAGCTGGAAGACAGCAAGGCCAGAGCCATGCTTGATCCTGCGTGTGGGAAAGCGGTGACAGCATTTCTTTTGTGACCTACTGTTTATGTAAAAGTGTGGTTTTGAAGATCAGGTGGCGTTGGAGAAGGAGCTTGAGAGAGGGGCAGTCTGAGCAGACCTCTAGCTTTGTCAGAATTTGAAAGCTACGCGGGGAATCTATGGATGCAGAGCTTGTGTAAGTAGAAGTTAATGAAAGAATGAGTTTTTCCAAAGAAGAAACCTCTCAAAATTATGACAGAGTGACAAAGGGCCCCACAAACTAATGGGGCTGTGTTGGCTTTTCTGGACCAGCAGACACGTTCCGGGCCCTAAAGGGCAGCCCTGGTGGGCAGTCAGGAGCAGCCGGGCCGTACAGGGCAGCCCTGGTGGGCAGTCAGGAGCAGCCGGCAGTCAGGAGCGGGCCCGGGAGAGAACACGCAGGGTTGCGTCTGGGTTCTGCCCTCCCTTGCATGTGGCTTTGTGCCTCCCCCAGGGCCATTGGGAGGACTGAATGAGTTGTCCACAGCAATCACGTACCAGAAGTGAGCACTGCAGGTTTGCCTTCATTAGCTTTATTCTCTGAACGTGGGTCACTGTGCAGCGCTGGGGATGTGGTGGCCTGGCCTGCAGAATGTGCAGTTGGTCTCTGGGCTGTTGCCTTTTGAGCAAGGTCTGGGTCAGAGAGTGCTGGCAGCAAAGGTGTTTGTCTGGCACCCACCCCACGCAGCAGAAGTGCTGTGCATTCCAGGGGTCACTCAAGGGAAGAAGCAAACTCTGGAACTCTAGGAAAAGCCCCCCAGAGTTCCTACAGGGATCTCTGCAGTGCTGAGCTGGTCAGGACAGTCCCGGGTCGGGGGGAGCGAGGCGGAGGGGATGTCTCACAGGGTGATGGGTGGCTTTCCTTTCAGAAACTGGAAGTAAAGTTTTAAAAAATCAGCCAAGCATGGTGCACTGTGCCTATAGTTCCAGCTACTCTGGAGGGTGAGGCAAGAGGATCACTTGGGTCCAGGAGTTGGAGGCTGCAAGAGGCTGTGATGATATCACTGCTCTCTAGCCTGGGCAATAGAACAAGTCCTTGTTTCAAAAAAAGAAAAGAAACTGGAAGGAGGGAAGGTACTGGTACAGGGTGGTCAGGGGTTCTGGAATGTAATAATAAGTGAAGCACTGACACTAGGTTACACTGTACAATTAGATAATATAAAAAATCTGTTTGCAAACACAACCATGCTATGGAGCCAAATCACCCAGGAAGTCCTCTGCTGCTATAAGAGACTTGTATCAGAGGGTATAATGGCGTCTCATAGAAGAAGGGTGGCTCCCAGCACTGCTGGAGACCTGAGCTTCGTGGGGCATCTTGAGCCTGGAGAGAGGCCTGTGGCCACAGTGGGAGGCTGTGCTTGTGTCCGAGGTCTGTTTAGCCTGTGGTTGGCTTTGCCATTCCAGGCTCTTCATTTGTGAGCTCCAAGCTCCTTCCCTTCCCTAGAACAGGTTATGAAGGAAAAAAGTCCATATGCCTGGAGGACAGTGTGTGGTTCATCCAGGAAACGTCCGGGCAGGCTTTACTTGTCGTTCTGAAGCTGAGTTTTCCTCTGAAGCCTCCTAGATTTTCAGAAAATGCAGTTCTACTGTCCTCCAGGGGTGGCCAGTGTTGTTTGTCTCATTCTGTGGTGGTGCCGTGACCTGCAGGATAGGCTTGAACAGAAGTGGAGATGATGGGCATCTCTGTTACCTGTGGACCACGGAAGGTGGGTCCTCTGTAGACTCAGGCCTCCTAGACTTCTTACCACATTAAAATGTGTCCTTCCGTTCCTAGTTTTCTCATTTTTAAAAAATCATGAATGAGTGTTCAGTTTCATTAAATGCTTGCTTCTATGTCTTTGAGATTATCATATTTTTTGTTACATCGATCTTTAAAAACATAAACCCACTTTATTGAGGTATAATTCACATACAACAAAAACCATTCTTTTTAAGTATAGACATACCTTGTTTTATTATGCTTTGCAGATACTGTGGTTTGTTATTTTAGGGTTGGTTTTTTTGTTTGGGGTGTTTTTAACAAATTAGGGGTTTGTGGCACCGCAGCGCCAAGTAACCATTCTTCCAACAGTATGAACAGTGCGTGCTCAGCTCGAGCTCTGTCGTGTCAGCAGTGTGTGTAGCTGCAATGCCGTTGCATGCTGAAGAGATCACAGCATAGTGTGAATGTAACTTCGATGTGCACAGGAAACCAAACACTTTGTGTGACTGGCTTTATTTTCATATTCCCTCTATTTTGGTGGTCTGGGTCCATGCCTGCAGTGTCCTCTGAGGTCTGCCTGTCTGTAGTTCTGAGAACTTTAGGAAATGTTTGCACTCGTGTACAAAACCACCATGATCAGGGTGTAGAGCACGCCACCGGCCTGGAGGTTCTTCCTGCCACTCCCTCTCCTCATCAGTCCCAGACAACCTGCTTTTTGTCAGCATGGATTTGTTTTTGGTTCCTAGGGAATCTCAGAGAAAATGGAATCGTGATCATCTTATAATCCCCTGCTTTGTGTCTGGTTTCGTTCTCCGAGCACATTTTTAACTTTCAGTTTGCACGTAACAGTGATTCGTACGATGGAATACAGGTATTGAGTGGATGTGTCATGGATTTGTCCGTTCACCTGTTGCCGGCGTTTGAGTTGTCTCCAGGTTGGTGCTGTTGTACTGAGTGTCTGTGTGGGTTTGTTTTTGTGTCTCTTGTGTGATTGTGGGGATTGCTAGATGGGATGGCAGGCATCCTGTGACCTCCAGGGGAATACTTAGCAGTTTCTTACGAAGCGTTTGTATGGTCCGGCCTCCTGTACGGGCAGCCTTTTTACTTGTAGCCAGTCTGCTGGGCGTCTCTCTGGGGTCTCACTAGTGTTTCCCTAATGACTAGTGAAGAACTCCCTTTAACATGCCCCCGGCTCTTTGTGTGTCTTTGCCATGTGTCTGATCGGTGTTTCACTCATTTTCTGAATTGGATTATTCATCTTACTGAGATGTAGTTTTTTCTTTTAAGATACTATGCATACAAGTCATTTGTCAGAGACACAGCTGTGTGTTTTGGAATATTTTATCCTAGTCAGTTGCTCACCCCTCCCTTTTATAATAGAGTCTTTTGAAAATTAAAGTTTTTAACTTTAATGGTCTAATTTATTAATTTTTTTTCTTTTTTTGAGACAGAGTCTCACGTTGTTGCCCTTGGTAGTATGCCATGGCCTCACAGCTCACAGCAACCTCAGACTCTTGGACTCAAGCCCATCCTCTTGCCTCAGCCTCTCAAGTAGCTGAGACCACAGGTGCTTGCCACCATACTTGGTACCCAGCTATTTTTTGTTTTGTTTTTTTAGAGATAGGGTCTTGCTTTTTCTCAGGCTGCTCTTGAACTTAATTTTTTTCTTTTACATAGTTCATACTTTTTATGTCTAAGAAATCTTTGTTTATCCCGAAGCCCATGAAGATGTTTCTCGTTTGTTTTCTTCTAGAAGTTTCATAGTTATAGCTTTTACTTTATAGCCTGTTTTGTGTTAATCTCATGTCTGGTACACACTGAACTTCCCTGTGGTGTGTCTTCCTGATTGCTGGCCCCAGTTGAGCACTGTTTGGTTCAGCACCTGAGTTTCTCAGCAGATTGACCCCTGACCCCACTTAGTGTTCCACACATGAACTTGAAGGTGAAGGTTTTGCTGGCCTCATAAGATGGGTCAGGATGTGTGCCCGCTCACTCTGTTAGGACAAACTCAAATTTGGTTGGAATGATTATTGTCTTTGAATGAACGGGGACCCTCCACCACCAGTGAGGCAAATTTGACCCCAGAGTCTTTGCCTGGAGGAAACACCCTTGAAGATTGGGGATCCTTGTGACGTCTGGAGACTGTGGAGGGAAGCGCTCCCTGCAGTGAGGGCTGTAGGGCACACCTTGTCAGAGGTGACCCAGAGTAGTTTGGGGAGCTGCTCTGTGAGGTCACACCCCACCCACCAAGGGCAGGCATGGCAGGTAGAGCTGGCTGTGCACTGACTGCCCTTGCGCTGTGGCCTGCCTGGCTGGATCTACCTTGGTGGCAACAAGGCTGATGTCTCCAGGCTCCTGTGAGGCTACATTTGCCGTCCCCTTGCCCCAGACCCCGGGGGTGGGGTAAGCTTGGCTGGATCCCTAGAGATGCACCTCCTGGTTTCATTGTTGTGGAAGGGCAGCTGGGCAAAGCCTTCTAGGTTAGCTGTCCCCATATTCTGGGAAGGAGTGGATCAAATCACTGAATTCCTGCTTCCTAAAGGATGACAACAGCTTTGCCTGGGAGAAGGACTGTCCCTGCCACGCTGGGCTCAGATGCTACTTTCTCATGAATGCATATGCTATGCTCTCCCTGACTCCCCCTGCTGCTGTGGAGTCCTTCTTTTCCCTGCACAGCCCCCCAAGCTGCTGTTCTGAAGAGAGACTGACACGCATCTGAGGGCACTTTGCATGTCCCCTGTGTGGGCTTTTGTGGCGAGCAGGACCCTGCTGCTTGTGTGTGTGTGTCCTGCAGACACTGCATGTAAGGGCCACTGTCTGGTTAGCTGAATGAATGGCCTCAAAACCACCATAAGACAACCAAGAACTCTGCACCAGGAGGGGCCCCCTCCAAAGCAGGGATGTTGTCTTCCATTTGGAAGCCCGAAGGCTGGTCATCTGTAGAGTGTCTCTGGAGTTGGGGAGACCAGGGGGAGGGGAGGGACAGCAGATCCTTCTTGCTGCTGTAATGCCTGAGGAACAAGCGGTGTCTCAGACCTTACAGCAGTAACCGTTTTACACTCAGCTCTGCAGGTGGGCTGTGGTTTGGCTGGGCCTGCTGGGTCAGGCTGGATGGGATTTGAGTCAAGTTCAAGGTCTTCATTCCAGGGTCCAGGTGGAAGTGGGAGCAATACTTGGTTTATCTCTTCTGACAATCACAGGAGACACAGGCCAAGTCAGCCCCACATACATCTTGACGGGTTTCACATCACGTCCTCTGGTCGGCTCTAGTCACCGCACAAGGTTCCCTGCTGAGCCCAGCCTCACCCTGGTGTTGTTAAGTGGGGGTATAGTCTCCATGCCAAAGCCCCAGAGCAGCCTACCCCACAGCTGTGGAACCAGACCCCTTCCCCAGTGTCCCTGGGGAATCCTGGATGGTCTGGGAGTTTCTGTCATCTGTGCGTGCAGTGTGTAAAACACCTGCACACAGCAAGTTTTTCCATCTTGGTGTGACTCAAAGGAACAAAAACCCACGTGATATTCTAGTTAGCCTGACTCTCTGTAGAAGAAAGTCATATTACCAAAAGGAGCCACAGGTCTTACAAAGTTGTTTAAAAACCATTGTCAGAAAAATGTCGTCCACAAGTGTCCTTTCCCTGATTTTATTGGTATTTGCCTGAATTCTGTCTTTGTTTCAGGGAAATAGTGGAACACATGGTCCAGCACTTTAAAACACAGATCTTTGGGGATCGGAAACCAGTGTTTGATGGAAGGAAGAATCTTTACACAGCCATGCCCCTTCCAATTGGGAGGGATAAGGTAAGCCAACAGAAGTGACAGGTGACGTGTGGTGAATGAAATTCAAACATGCTGTAAAGTCACGTGCTTCACCCTGAGACCCATAAACACCAGACTGCTTTCTGTGTGTTGTGGTTTCCCATGACAGAGGTCCATTGGTCTAGACAAGAGCCTGGGTGCAGCGTGGTACTCTAGAGACCTGTGGAAGGGGTGTGATCATCGTCTGCCAGAGTCCCTACCTGAGCCCGGGGCAAATTAACATCCTGCTGTAGCTAGTGATTCATCTGGAATCAGGATGGTAGCAATTAGTGAACCGGGGAGTGGTGGTTACATTAAAATGTTCCCTTTTCTTGTTACCATTATCCTTATCATTGCTTTATTTAAAAAGTAATAAAATTTGGGTGGCACCTGTGGCTCAGTGCGTAGGGTGCCAGCCCATATACTGAGGGTGGCAGGTTCAAACCCGGCCCCAGCCAAACTGCAACAAAAACATAGCCGGGCATTGTGGCAGGCGCCTGTAGTCCTAGCTACTTGGGAGGCTGAGGCAAGAGGATCACCTAGGCCCAGGAGTTGGAGGTTGCTGTGAGCTGTGATGGCCCAGCACTCTACCAAGGGTGACAAAGTGAGACTATCTCTACAAAAAAAAAAAAAAAGTAATAAAATTTCAGCTTAGAAGTTTCCTCCTCTTGGCACCATCTCTCAGCAAATGTGCCGCAGGGCAGGAACGGGTGTGGTGTGTTCCTGGGAGAGCAGAGACCTGGCTCAGGCATGGCCCTACAGAACAGCCTGCGATGTCACACTTGTGAGAATGCAAACACCATCTCCTTGGGAGTGACCTACACCATTCACTTCCCAAACTTGGAGACCCTAGCTCAGGGCACCAAGGGTCTCAAACTGCTGCCAGGGACACACGTTTGGGGGAGTGGGGAAGGGGCCCCGCAGGCTCTCTATAGACATCAAAATGGTTTTCCTTTTCCATTTTAATGATAGTCTGAAAATGTATATGGTGCCTTTCAGCCTTTCTGGGTGGCCTCAGGGCCCCTCTGCTCCCAGGTTAGCTGCTCTGATGGGAGGAACTAATGCCGTGAGAAGCGGTGCAGCCATGAGGGTGGGCTCTGTCCCGAGCAATCTCTAGGGTTGTCACTGCCAGCCTGGCTGACAGTTGTGATGGTCCCGGTGGGAGGAACCCCAGGACCTGTGCATGGAGGCTGAGCAGGATCACCCCCTGCCCATTAACATGCTGTAAATTTGAAATTTATAGATTTTAGCATTTTGTATTGAATTTATCTTTGTTTTTGCTTAAAGGGATATAAGAGAAAAAACAAAGTGTTTATCCACAGTCTTGTTTATGCTTATTTTTTAGGTGGACATAGGAGGGCATAGGGACAGTTTTCTTGAGGGGGTAGGGAAGCCTGTGGTCATGTCTGAGACATGTAGCTGGAGATGTGAGCAGTGCAGAGGCTCTGGGGCAAGCCTGGCTGGGCTGTATGCTCGCTTTGCCCTCACTGGAGCATGCAGTGGTGCACCTCCTCCCCCTGCTGGGCCCTGGGGGAGACCCCTCTCCACTGCCCCACACCCCTGACCTGCTGCTGGTCCACACTGAGTGGTAAGGGATAGAACACATCATCATGGTGCCTGGGACAGGCTGGGCCCTCAGCGGATGCTAGAGGTGGCAGGTGCTGATCTGGTAGCTTAGCCTAGCAGAGCATTTTCTGGGGTACCCAGGCGCCCATAGGAGCCTGTGAAACATAGCCCCACATCACATGGCACTCGGTGCCTCTCAAGTTTAATCCCAGCCATCCTGTCTTCAGATAAAAGACCTGAGCCATGGAGATTTAAAGAACCTACACATTCCTCCAGTTTGCACGGTCCCCGGATGCCTATGCTGCAGACATGTGCCCCGCTGGCTGAGAGCTAGATGGAGCGGTGTCCCCATCCCTGCCCATACTGTCACACCACACAGCAAAGTGTCGTCTCTGGGGTTCCTTACACTAGCTCTTTTTCCTTGAGCATCACCTGTGGCAGGCGTGGAACCATCGGGCACTCCATTGCCCCAGAGTCTGTGGCATGACGGGGACAGTGAGGTCCTTGCACACAGGGCCTGTATCATGTCGCCCTCACTCAGCAAGGTCCCTCTTTAAGGCCCTCCCTAATCTCTCCCATGTAAACATTAGCCTTCCTGCCTTGTTCCTACCCCTGCGCAACCAGAGACCCTGTGAGCGCCAGGCCCTTCTCTCATGTTTCAGCGCAGGAGGCTGAGGCCCAGGAAGCCATCCGAGTTGATGCACATTTTACATTCAACTCCCAGGTCCTTTTTGGCAGTGAAGAGGTATAATCTGTGTTGTCTATTGTCCCTGGCTCTGTGTCCAGCCCTGTGTCTCCTGCATGGGCCACCTGTGGAGGGCCTGTGCTTCTTGTTCAGAGAGGGCACAAGTGTTGCCTTCCTGGGGGAAGTCAGGACAGATGCACAGCTCAGACAGATACATGCCCTGCGGGGAGCAGCTTGCCGTGGAGCATGATAGCCACACGTGAGCTCCCTGCCAAAGGGGACAGTTTGCCCATTGTTCCTGCCTATTCACTTCTGCCCTGGCTTGGCCATGCTGTGGCCCTAGTTGTACCCAGCTGGTACCTGCTCATCTGGTGGTGGGGGGCACGGGAGGGCAGGAGGAGACAGAGGAGAGTCCTGGGAGGCCTTGGGTGCACACAGGGGAGGGTCTCCTCAGCCTTAGGGTGACCTGATGCCCCTTGGGGCTCAGGGTCCCTCAGGTAGAGCCACAGCATTTGTCTAGGTGCCTTACCTGCGTGGCTGGGTGAGATTGGTCTTCACACCAATATGTTTCAGGGGGCACTGATCTTTCCCAGGAGTTCTCACTATGCAAAATGACAAAATGCCTGTAGATATCAGCTCCCTGGCATGTTTAAACAGACGTGACCTGCATGTCCCCTTCTGGGAAGGGCCTATGGCACAGGGCCTGACAGCTGTCACCCTGGCCAGGGCTCTAGCAGGCGCAGTAGGTGTGACCACTTTTCCCAAAACCCTGGGGAGGGCCACAGCCATGTCCTGGTCCTTGTAGCCAACCCACATGCCTGCCAGTGCCACTCCCTACTCAGTGGAGGGCAGGGAGGCCAGGCCTTTGCTGGCGCTGCAGCCAGTTTAGGGCAAGAAAATCCTTTTGAAACACAGCTGCTGCTTTGAGCTCTCTCTCTGGGTTTCTGCAGTTTCTTTGTGTTCTTTAAAGTGCTGTTTCCCCTTGCTTTGTTTCTGAGTTGTGTAATGGTACCAAAACAGAAATCTTCCTATTAATGCTTCTAATTCTTTCATCCTGATTTTCAAACAGGAATTTTGGCCACAGGCACATGGAATCTCTAGAAAGATCAGATCTCACAACTGCCTTGCTATTGTCTAGGCTCTGGGCTGGTGCCTTGGGCTGACGTTTCCCATTGTCCGAGTTCAGCAAATGGCAGTTGTAGCATCTCCAGAACCCAAAGAGCTGGTGTCACAGCTGATCATGAGTTCCGGGAGGTCGGCAGAGCCGCCTGCCTGGGAAGGGCCTAATGGAGCCACCTGAGCTGGGGGTCGGGCCCTCTTCTTCCTGTTCTCATCTGTGACCTCTGGCTGTTGTGTCTTGGGGATGTGGAGCAGCTGCTGGCCAGCAGCCTGGTTGTACGCAGTGGGACAGAGGGGCTGCTTGTCAGAGAGGCCTGTGCCACTCTGCCCTCATCCCTGAACTGCGCCCACCTCAGCCAGCTGCCACATATAGCACGATTGGCTAAGAGTGTCATAGTGCTGTCCTCTGGGGGCGGAGAGGAGGCTGGACTACAATATATTTTTAAATTGCATATGTTTCGCTGTAGAAAAATAGACCCCTTGGAATTCCCCCTCAGTTTTGATTATAGAAGTGTTTTGAAAGATGGCACGAATAAGCATCTAGGTAGTGCCAATTCAGGTGTTACTGTTCAGATATGTCAAGTGCTGTTTGATGGAGATGTGGACAACAGGCTTCAAGTACCTGCCAGTGAGGTGGATGTGTAATTTAGAAATTAGCACACTGGCTCGGCACCTGTGGCTCAAGTGGCTAAGGCGCCAGCCACATACACCTAAGGTGGCAGGTTCGAATCCAGTCCAGGCCCGCCAAACAACAATGACAGCAGCAACCAAAAAATAGCTGGGCGTTGTGGTGGGCACCTGTGGTCCCAGCTATTTGGGAGGCTGAGACAGGAGACTCGCTTGAGCCCAGGAGTTGGAGGTTGCTGTGATGCCATGGCACTCTACCCAGGGGGTCAGCTTGAGGCTCCATCTCAAAAAAACAAAAAAGAAGTTAGCACACTGGTCCCCATTCACACGCTCGTTCCCACCTGTGTGCAGCAACTCTGGGTAAGTGGATCAGTCTTACTGTCATCACAGCCAGGTCCCTGCCAGTCCAAACTGGAGTCACCCCTCATGTCCAGTTGAGCTGCGGGTCCTGGGCACATTGTGGCTTCATCTCCTTTTCTGAACTCAGACCAAGGTGGGACTTGTTCTTCTACTTTCTGCTGTGTGGTCCAGACTCTTTGGATCTCTTTCCATAACTGGAAGTAAGGCTAATAGGATATCAGTCTAATGAAACAACGTCTGTCACTTTGTTAGCTCCCTGTCAAATATTTGCTTTTAGTTATTGTTAATTTTAGGTGGGGATGGCACAATAAGACTCCAGAGGCTGGAGCGCAGTGGTGTGACCACAGCTCACCGCATCCCCAAACCCCTGGGCTCCAGGGGCCTCCTGCCTCAGCCTCTGAAGTACTGGGAAGAACAGATGTGTGCCACCATGCCTAGCCCAGCTAGGATTTTTTCTCCTATTTTTGAAAGAAATAGGGGTCTCAAAATGTTGCCTAGACTGGTCACAAACTCCTGACCTTAGTGATCCTGCCTTAGTCTCTAAAACTGCCGAGATTATAGGGTTGAGCCAATGCCTCAGCTTTTTATTACTTTTATATGACGTATTTACAATTTTATTAGGAAATATAGTGAGTATAAAACAGCCATGCGGCTGACCCTTGATCCAGTGCAGAGCTGGGCCCTGACCTCCATGGTTGCTGTCCATGTGGAGCGTTTGACTCCCCAAGAGCTTCACTGCGAGCAGCTACTGTTGGCGGAAGCCTCGCTGTCCCACAGCTGACAAACAGAGTCCTAGGGGTCCGGGGGGTTATACACGTGGTGCACCGTGTTCTTAAAACTAGTGTTAAGGAAATGTATCTAAGAAGAACATAAAGATGAGAAGATGTTTTCTGTTCACTAAGAGGAAGTGGGTCTTCATAAAGGTTGTCCTTGTAGGGGTCACACTGAGGAAGAGGACTTAGCCTTCCTCAGGACGCAGCGGTGGGAAACAGCTGAGCGGGTGCCCACGACTGGGTCCAGCTCTACATACACTAAAGAGTAGGAACGAAGTGTATCCCACACCTGCACTGCCCAGGACTCCCTCCTCGCGGCCACCGCCCTGCTGACGGGGGTCAGGCTGATGCTGGCCGTCGCTGTGCCCACTGGTGCTTATTACCTCCACTCTGCCCTCCGAGTCTGCAGTGGACCGCTTTGTGCCACACTCTCTGCCTTGCTGCGTTGACTTGGTATGAGATATTTTCAGCCACCCAGCTTGAAGGATCTGTTCCTTTTTCACTGCTCTTGTCTTTTTCCTGGGCCCCCACTGGTTTGGGACTGTTGGGCACTCTGCCTGCTGCCAGGTGGGAGGCATTGCTGGAGCAAGCCTGGGTCAGGCAGAAGGATGCGTCTGCCTTAGACACATGGGCAGGTGACAAGGGTGTGTGGTCTGGGCGTCGCTCTTGTGAGGTTCAGTAAGGTGTGGCAGGTAGACCAGTCTTTGCAAGGCCTTGGCTATGAGGATGAGCAGGTGGGAGCAGAGGTGGCAGGTGGGCGAGCCAGGCAGCACTTATCCTGGGCACACAGGCTGAGTCAGGGAGAGCGTTTCAGGCACACAGTGCAGGCTGGGCCTCTGGGCGCCCCTGCTGCGTGTTGCTGAGGGCCATAGCCCCGGCCGCCACACACCGAGCGAAGAGCCTTTCACATCACACTAGCTGGGTGCAAATCCCAGGCCTGCCCTTTCATGGCTCTGGCCAAGTGCTTTTTAAAAAAAATCCAAGTTTCTGTGTTTTTATGTATAAAAAAGGGCAAATTTTCTCTTGCTGGAGTTTTTGAGCATATAAAGACAAAGTACATATCATTAGTAAGCTGTCAAATAGGTGTTCTGTGAACACTGGGAAGTCGCGGCTCAGTGGGGCAGGTCAGCCACCTGCTCAGGATATGTTGAGGGCAGGTAGCAGTGACCGTGTGGCCCTCGTACAAGGGAGGGCACTGCTTCAGGTGGGCTGCTATCAAGGGAAGGGATGGCAGAGAGTCCATGGAGGAAAGAGGATGTGGGCTCACTGCTTAGGCTTGAATCAAGAGGGCACATATCAGACCACTCTCCAGTACACTGATCGCTGGACACATGGCTGTGGAAGTTTAAATTCATTCGAGTAAAGTTAGAAATTTCAGAAAATCAGTCACACTTCATGTGCTCAGGAGCACTGTATAGCCAGTGGATGGTTAAAGGACTGGACAGAAGCCCTAACCTGTGTTCTTGGACACAAAGCACCACCGGGCTCCGCACACAGCAGCTGCATGAGGTGAATAACTTCTGGGCTTGGATCTCCTTTGCAGGTGGAGCTGGAGGTCACGCTGCCAGGAGAAGGCAAAGATCGCATCTTCAAGGTGTCCATCAAGTGGGTGTCCTGCGTGAGCTTACAGGCGTTACACGATGCACTTTCCGGGCGGCTGCCCAGCGTCCCATTTGAGACGATCCAGGCCCTGGATGTGGTCATGAGGCATTTGCCGTCCATGAGGTGAGGGGGCCAAAGGGCCAGGAGCATCACTTTGAGCCCTGAGTATTCAGGAAGAGATGATTCTCAGAGTCAGGGTAGTGATGGTCACACGGGTTTTCTGCCGTGGAGATAATTGGTGCTGCGATGGAAAGGAATTCTAAAATAAAAATAAATCATTAGTATCCAGGTGTGGCGGGCACCTGTAGTCCAGCTACTTGGGAGGCTGAGGCAAGAGAATCACTTAAGCCCAAGAGTTGGAGGTTGCTATGAGCTGGGACGCCACGGTACTCTACCCAGGGTGATGTAGTGAGACTATCTCAACAAATAAATAAGTAAATCACCAGGACTCTTAGCCTGGCGCCAAGGGGCAGCTGTCTGTCTGTGCACACTGGCGCGTCCAGTTCTTTACTCAGCCCTGTGCCAGCAGCACTATTCCTTCTCTCTGTGGCCTTTGTGCTCAGGACTGGGAGACCAGAATAAAACTCTGTTCCCAGGACCAGGCAGCATAGTGTGTGCCCCACTGGAGGGCCGTCGCCACCAGCTTGGTGAGTTGTTAACACCATAGAGGCTTCAGACACTTTTTATTCTATGGGATTACTGCTCTTTTACCAAAAATTGTCACACATGAATTGTTAGGGGAGAGATGAGGGGAGCATTTTGATGGCTTAGAACCTGCGTAGTTGTTTTGCAAAAGGTTGCACTAGTTTCCTGTGAGACCTGAGGTCATAGGAACAAGGCCAGCTCTCGCACTGGGCCTCAGGCTCCTGCAGGAGCGCCTGTCCTCAGCTGCACCTGGGACCTCAGGAGCGATTTGAAGGCACAAGTAAAAGCACAAAAGCCTAAAACTGACACACGTGTGTGCACTGACAGACCTCAGGACTGACTGGACTTCAGTGTTGAGGAGAAAGTCAAGTCTTCTTTCTAACACGGAGCAGGGGCTTCAGAGGGGACCACGCATCCCGCCTTCAGGCGTGGGTGGAAGTGACCCAGTACTGGACAGGTGGTCTCGCCTCACAGGAGCACCCCAGCCCAGTGTGATCAGTGGCTGCTTTGAACTGTTGGTGGCAGGCCGGCCGGTGGGTGCTGTGGCAGGCGGTCTAGAAGGGCGGTTGGTAAAATGTCTACTTCTTAAATCACGTGCCAAGAATTACTGTGGTTTCTCTTTTCTGAATTATTTTAGATTATTTACATTGATTTTAGAATCAGAAAACTGCTGTTTTCATTTTAGAAATAATCAGGATGAATCCATTTCAGGTGGAAAGTAACAATGCTGTCATGTAGGTGATTTTGTTAACAGTGCAGCCCATACCTGAAAGGCATTGCCAGTGAAGGGGACACGTTCCCTTGAGAACTGTTGTTGAAGGCACATGACTCGACCCGGCCCTGTGTGCTGGTGCAGCAGGCACGCTGGTGCTGAAGAGCGTGTCTGCCTCGGTCAGGCAGGCTCCAACCTAGGTCGCCGCTCCATCTGTACCTGGCCTTGCAGCAATGCCTGAATCTCCTCACCCTGGCCCCACTGTCCCCTGTGTGTGAGCCCTCAGTGCCTAGTGCGGAGGAGACGGCCCATAACCGGAGCTGCTGCAAACAGGGAACAAATGCTGCATTCCCCCAGCCACCCGCCCGAAGCGACAAATCTCCCCAGGGCCTGTGGCTGGGCCTAACAGTGGCTGGCGTGGACTGTGAGGTGGGTGTGAGCAGTAAGGACGATGAGGCCAGGAGAGGATGGGGTGGGAACACAGAACCCTGCCGGAGCCCCACATGCACCTTGGCTGAGCTGCAGCCGCGGCTGTCCCCTTCTGGGCTCTTGTCTCCTCAGGGGCCATACCAAGAAGACACTACCAAGCAGGAGCCACGTGTCCCGGAGCTAGAAACATGGCAGGCTCAGGGGCTGGCCCTCTACCCGGCGTGGGGCACTCAGACTCTCGCTGCCCGTGTGGGGAGGCCATGAGTCCCCAAGGCTGTGCTCACAGCGTCCCTCAGCAGGGCCTAGAAGCCATGTAGTGAAGCAGTTTTATACCGAGGGATGAGCAGCCTTCATGGTGTGTGTGTGTGCTGCGAGATTGGTGGGGTGGGAGCAAATTTGGGGTGACCTGTTCCTTCCTGAAATCTTACCTAACGGACTCTGGTCTCCTGGCCTCAGGTACACACCTGTGGGCCGCTCCTTCTTCACTGCCTCTGAGGGCTGCTCCAACCCCCTTGGCGGAGGCCGAGAAGTATGGTTCGGGTTCCATCAGTCCGTCCGACCTTCTCTTTGGAAAATGATGCTGAACATTGATGGTAAGTGACACACTGAGGTGGAATTGGGGAATTGTTGAATTCCAAGATCTTGAGGAGTACACATGGCCAGCTCCAAACCCAGCCCCAGTGAGGCTGTGTGGCACCCAGCTGGTCCCACCTGCATGCTGTCTAGGAGCTCAGGGCAGTGCTCCCCAGAGGAACACCGGATCCACCTGGAACACTCGCCCCAGAGTCCTGGCCTGTGGCTTTGGGGGCAGGGTGCTGGGGATCATTCTCTGTACAGATTTGCACTGCTGCTTGTGTCCTCAGCACAGGGTCTGGCGGCCGCCCCCAGGTGTTCTTCCCCTTTATCGCACAGGCTCAGATTTAGCTTCTGACAATTGGGTGCCTGGCTGCCATCCCCAGCTCTCCCTCTCCCAGGAGTCTCAGCGCCTCACTTTGTTGGACCCCATTTCCCTCTTTGTAAAAAGACAAGCATGAGGGTGGGGAAAAGGATGCTGCCTTCTCAGTTGGGAATTAATACAAAAAGCTCTAGAAAAGAAAGAAAATTATATCTTGCTCAGCTATACGTTTACTGAAAAGTAATTATATAAGTGAGAATGATAAATTTCAGAAATATCTACACTACAAGGTAGAAAAATCCTGTGAAATCCAACATTCATAAACTGTTAAGTTTTGTTTTAAAAAACTAGTTTTTGTTCTCAGAGGGTGACGTAATCTTTAGCCCCCATTTGCACGGCACCTGACCAGAGCATGTGTCTGGCATCTGGAGAAAGAGAACCAAGGCCAAGTGTCCTCCCTGGGCTGCCTGGGGCCTGACAGGGCCAGCCCAGGTGGCACAGCCCTCCGGCACTGGTGGGTGGTCCCCCTGCCTAAGGCACCGTCCAGCACACACGTGATCCTGCCATGGTGCTTGTTGTTTCTGATCTTGCCTACAGTGTCGGCAACTGCGTTTTATAAGGCACAGCCAGTTATCGAGTTTGTTTGTGAAGTTTTGGATTTTAAAAGTATTGAAGAACAACAAAAACCTCTGACAGATTCCCAAAGGGTAAAGTTTACCAAAGAAATTAAAGGTAATGAACTTCTCAGGGCACTGGGGAAGGGGGCTGGGTACGGTTCTGGTCCCTACGCAAGTGTAGGGAGGTAGAGGTGGTGGTGGCGGGTGAGGCCCCCAGATGAATTTGCACAGAGACAAATCCAACCCATCCCAGAGTAGCAGAGATAGAATGACGATAAACACAGCCTCTGTGTAGGTGAGGAGCAGGTGGGTGAGTCAGGAGCTGCAGTCGCGATGGTAGAATAGGAAGTCCCCTTTCAGAGCCAGGGCTGCATTTCATCATGTTCTAGACTGTGAGGTGCATTTCATTCTTGCTCACTCGACCTTCCTACAGTCGGAGCTGGTGTCTGTACCCTTCAGCCTGGTTCCACTCCAGGAAATGCAGATCAAGACTTACTTTGGGCCCCTCTGCCTAGCAGCAACTAAATGGCCATGCTCACTGCACCTGTGCTTTTTGAAGGCCATGGGCAGTGTTGGTTACAGCGATGAGCCTGTGGGAGTGTGGAACACTGAGAAGGTAGACACCTGTGCTCTAAGCTGGGCCCTATATGGCTTCCTATTTGTATGGACACCCTATCTTGACTCTTTGGCTTTGGCCAAAGGTCTGAGTTTCAGCTGAGTTTCTCCTTGAGGGATTTTCACCTAGAGGGATAAGAGGCATCCCTGTAGGTGAAATGGGTCTGGCCAGGGTGTCAGTGGGGCCCATGTGTCCACCTTTCTCTTCCTCAGAGCCCTGCAGCAGCTCCAGGACCCAAGTGATTTGGATCTATGTCCACAGCTTGGAAAAGTGAAGCTCCCACTTCAGACTTGGGTAACCTAGACTCTAAAGCCCACCATTCTGTGTCACCAGGTCTAAAGGTGGAGATAACGCACTGTGGGCAGATGAAGAGGAAGTACCGAGTCTGCAACGTGACCCGGCGGCCTGCCAGCCACCAAACGTAAACCGGCTTGCTTATATTCCCCTCAGCTCAGGCCATCACTGCCATTCACATTTCCAGACCCTGGAGCCACCATTCTTGTGGGAAGATTACCACGTTCTCTTTTTAAATGCCAAAGCTATGCCCTGGGTGGCTCCATAGATTCCAAACCTCACCTAATAAAATAAACGCAAATAACGAGATGCTGACTGTGTGTCAGGCGGGGAGGACGGGGTTCCTGTCATGTGTCCTTTCTGAACTTCACAGACAGAGAAGGGTCTTTCATGTGTGTTGTCCCCTTGGTGCTTGGGGGAGGGGTGTGAGGTGAGCTGAACACGGTAGGGCCACTGCCCCCACCCCAGCTAGTCCACTGGGGGCCCTGCCTTCTGTAGTCTAGAGTCCAAGTGCGTGTCATAACCTTGGCCCCAGGAACGTGCTGTCTTACGTATCTGTTTACTGTGGAAGATGTGATGGAGTTGGTCCTTGTCCCCAGTGAGGACTCGTCTGTTTCATGAGTCATCCCATGGAAAAGGCCTGGCCTGTTGCTGGGCATGGGGTTACCGAGGTGCCTGGGGCCTTGGGAGCAGAGGGTGACTGCCAAGCAGTCTGGACAGAGCAGAGGAGTCGGTCAAGGGAAGCCAGGCCCTGCCCAGCCAGAGGCTGGGGGCATGTGAGCAGACCAGGATGCTCCTTTCTTCCTCCTGTCCTGGAGGTTTCTGTCCTGCTGGGCACTTTGACCCCATCAGGTCACTGGCCTGCTGTCAGACACACAGGCCTACCTTTCTGGGTTTGTCTTCGTTTGTCTGGAGTCCTTCATGCGCACTGTAGATGCTGTGGGCAATTCTTGATTATTGTGTATTATACTGTATGCGTGTAGGTATTTTTTATTTCCCACTTCCAGAGACAAAACAAGAATTTAGGGTCTCAGGAATATTCCAGACACAAAAGACATTTGGCTTTTGTTCCCAGGAAGGGCTTTGCATGTGTGCTCCCCATGTATCCCTCCAAAGATGCCAGCACATGTGGAAACAGCCCTGGGTGAAGTGTGCATGTGCTGTTGGTCTCTCCCCATGGGGCCCTGGCGAGCCCTTGGCCTGAGCTGCCTCTACTCCCCAGGTTCCCGCTGCAGCAGGAGAGCGGGCAGACGGTGGAGTGCACGGTGGCCCAGTACTTCAAGGACAGGCACAAGCTGGTTCTGCGCTACCCCCACCTTCCATGTTTACAAGTCGGACAGGAGCAGAAACACACCTACCTTCCCTTGGAGGCACGTAGCCCTCTTCCCTGGGGTCTGCAGGGCTGGGAGGATGGGGCTGGGGGCCAAGCAGCCGGGAGCAGGGCCAAGCCGCAGTTGGGCACAGTTGCCATCATCTCCATGGCTGTAGGATCTTAGGTGCATTAATGGGCTTTGTTGAACCTCAATTTTGGCTTTAATAAAATGGGATTTGTAGCTCCCAGTAACGTTAGTGTGAGCATGGATTGAGAGTGTGTGTGACACGCCCAGAAGATCCCTGGTATGAGGAAATCAGTGCTCAATAGTACACTGTTTCTTTGTTTGCTTTTTGTCTAACTTTTAAGACTGTTTGAAAAATCCTGTTGGGAAACAGTGGAACACTGAAATCAGGCAGTGCCTTTAGTATTTTACATTCGCATTTTGTGGTCAGGTAGGGCCTGTGTTTTCAGGGTCAAGTCCAGCAGGGTGGTGGCTTTGCACCTGCAGCCATTTCTGTGCTTACCTGTTTGGCCCTCACATCCACTGAGGACTAGAGGAAATCCAGAACTCTGCTGTCGGGACTGCCACCTGGCTGTCTGAGTATGGAGCATTACATCGGGGTCACTCAGGGAAGATTTCTGTTGTTACCAGGAGGCAGTGGAGCAACCCTCAGACGAGGAAGAGACAGTCCCAGGTAGGGCCAGGGCACCAGCCCTCTTGCTCTGCTTGGGCCTCCAAAACAAGTGCCTCTGCATCTATCCACAGGTCTGTAACATAGTGGCAGGACAGAGGTGTATTAAAAAACTGACAGACAATCAGACGTCAACCATGATCAGAGCGACTGCTAGGTCAGCACCCGATCGGCAAGAAGAGATTAGCAAATTGGTGAGTTTGGGACACCCAGGCTCTGGGCAGACATGGCCACTAGAAGGAAGGAAGACCCTGTCTGATGCTGGGCTGTTTCTCCCCCTTTTCCAGATGCGAAGTGCGAGTTTTAACACAGACCCATACGTTCGTGAGTTTGGAATCATGGTCAAAGATGAAATGACGGATGTGACTGGACGGGTGCTGCAGCCGCCCTCCATCCTCTATGGGGGCAGGGTATGTGTGGCTGAGGGTGGGCTTTCGGGCATGGGTGTGTGTCTCCTACGGTCCATGTCTGGTCCTGAGCCATCCACCATAGCGCAGCCCCTGTTCTGAGTATGGGCACTCTTTCTACTCTGGGCTGTAGCTTGGCCTTCATAGAGAATGGCTTTAAAGTTTTTCGGAATTATCCTTAATGTTTTCAAAAAGTAATTTTTTTTTTTTTTTTTTTTGAGACAGAGTCTCACTTTGTCACCCTCAGTAGAGTGCTGTAGTGTCACAGCTCTCAGCAACCTTAAACTCTTGGGCTTAAGCTATTTTCTTGCCTCAGCCTCCCAAGTAGCTGGGACTCTAGGCGCCTGCCACAACACCCTTTGTTGTAGTTGTGGTTGTTTAGCAGGCCCAGGCCATGTTGGAACCCACCAGCCCCGGTGTATTTGGCCAGTCCCCTAACCAGAGTTACAGGGTACTGAGCCTCAAAAGGTAAATTTTATTATCCCTTCAAAAAGCACCCTTCTTTGTGTGATGCGCACTCTGCCAGTGTTGAATCTCATCCCAGAAGCCTGTACTATTTTTCTGTTAACATTTGCTTTGGGGGCATCTGGTAGCAAACATAGCAGTTAGGGTTTTTTGGTTTTTGTTTTTGCCAGCTTTACCTCTAGTTTTCATTGGCGGGTAACCAAAGGTGTCCAAACCACTAAGCCCAGTGGTGTTTGAGAAGTGTTCCCTCTCACTGCCTCCTGGGCAGGCCCACGGCCTCAGAGCTCAGCACTCAGCACACCTGGCAGGTGGGCAAGGGCTGGATGACTGTGGCAGGGGATACCCAGAGCTCTGTGGAGCCTTGGCCTGAGAGGTCACCAGCTCTGATTCACCGGACTGCACACCCTTCCTACCTAATGACACTTTCATCCAGTTCTTGAGACTGTGGCAAAGTTTTATTCTGTTGTAGTTTTTCTCACCCTTTTCTTATTTTAAAATACAAGGGGTTTTTTTTGGTTTCAAAATATATAAAAGAATTGTAGAAAAAAAGTCTCTTTTTCCTCAGCCCTTCCTTGGCATCTGAAGAAGCAGTGGGTATTACCTTTCTCCTTGGTAAACTCACTCCTGAGTTAGTAGTCTGGTAGACGTGCTTCTGGCATGTCTTTTGGAGCTCCCTGAGCGTGTGCTCTCCTCCGTGCTGCTGTCACACACAGTCCTGTCTTCTGAGAGTGGTGCTCAGCATCCCTGTCGGTGGGCAGGAGGTTGCTGCCCATGTTCCTGCAGAAGGTTCTTTTTCTTTTCTTTTCTTTTTTTTTTTTTTTTTTTTTTTTTAGACAGAGCCTCAAGCTGTCACCTTGGGTAGAGTGCCATGGCTTCACTGCTCACAGCAACATCCAGCTCCTGGGCTCAAGAGAGTCTCTTGCCTCCGCCTCCCAAGTAGCTGGAACCACAGGCGCCCGCCACAACGCCTGGCTATTTTTTTTTTTTTTGGTTGCAGCCATTATTGTTGTTTGGCGGGTCCGGGCTGGATTCGAACCCGCCACCTTAGGTGTATGTGGCTGGCGCCTTAGCTGCTTGAGCCACAGGCACTGAGCCTCCTGCAGAAGGTTCTGAGCAAGGCCCTTTGGCCCCTCCTCAGCTTGCATGTCCACCCCTTGGGCCCTAGACACTATGAACTCTGCACCAGCTCCTTGCAGCCCCGAGGGAAGAGTGTGGTCCCCCAGCAGTAAGCAGGGATGGGCCGTGTGGCGAGAGGCAGGGCTTTGAATGCAGCCCTCGGTTATGGCCCTCTCTGTTTGTTCCCCCACTTTCTACCTCTTAGCCAAGGCACAGCCATCTAAAAAATAACATTGCTCATGTCCTCTACTTTTGGAAAACCCTTAGAATTGTATGGATTATGAGAACTTGTGATGTTTCCAAAGGAATACATTTTTCCAGATCCCTGAAACGTTTTAGTGAGAAGAAATACTCTTCATCCTCTGCCCTACTGAAGTCCACTGTTAGAGCAAATGATTAAACATACCTCAGCAGGCAAGGTGTGAACAGAGTCCTCAGCAGAGGTGGTTTGCCCTCGTCGTCCCTCCCCCACCCCTGGCCACATCTGGCCATCCCAGAGACATCTTTCGTCACAGCCCTGGGTAGGTGGAATGGACAGAGAGCTCATGGTCCTCAGAGCTGCCCTGCAGCCAGACCCACCGCCCCCGGTGTCAGCAGCACCAAGATCTAGAAGTGCACTTAAAGGAAGGCCCACCAGTTTCTGTTGTAATCGTGTCTTTGTGTGTGTGTCTGTCTCCTGACTGGAGCCCGGACTGTCCATGGCATCATGCATGGAGGGTGGTGGGAGCAGACAGTGGTTATAAAAACACAACAAACAAAACCATTCATTTCTACATCCTGCCTGATTTTTTATAAGCTTTTATTTCTATTTTAAGAAAGATATGCTTAAAAGAAAAACCTTTGTAGAGTAAATGATAGTAACTTGGGCATGGCCGTGTCCTTCAGCAGTGCCCACAGCCTGGAGTTGCAGCAGCCCTCTGACCCTTCCCCTCCTGGGCCATTCAGACTTCCCTGGGGTGATGTAGTTGGGGGCTGGTCCCTGCTGGGTGAGAGGTGGCAAAAGCAGGCAGACTCCTTTTCAGCAGGATGCCTTCCGTTTCACGCAGCTGCAGGCAAAGTAAATAAGAGCTGTGGGCTTAGTCCCAACTGACCCCAGAGGCCACTAGATGAAAATGAGGGACAGAATTTTCTAGAACAGAAGGCCTTCTTGAAGCATCACCAGGTGCTTCTTGGTCTAGGCTGCTCAGGAGGTCAACTGGAGCTTGGGCCTCCCAGGCTTGCCGGCCTTACCCCATCTGCCTGCCATCACCACATGGCCAGCCTCCCTCGAGCTCTTGCCCACCCTCTGCCGTCCACGCACTACCCTCCTGCAGACGTGCGTTGCAGGTCAGAGACGGGGACAACATGAAGGTGTCATTCTTGTTCTTAAGGAGGAGCTCAATTGGTCAGGGACTAACAGAGGGACCAAGTCCAAGTTGGGGAAACGTTTCCTATTTTTGCTTACTCTGAACTTTTTGCCATTTGCAGAATAAAGCCATTGCCACTCCTGTCCAGGGTGTCTGGGACATGAGGAACAAGCAGTTCCACACAGGCATCGAGATCAAGGTGTGGGCCATCGCGTGCTTTGCCCCACAACGCCAGTGCACAGAAGTCCATCTGAAGTAAGCGCCCCATTTGACCAGCTACGGCACTGGCCTGGCCCCTGCAGGGGCACAGGTGACTGACCACTTGGAAGACTGGCCCTAGGGTGGGTGGGGCCCAGCCTGGGTCCTGAGCTTGTGTTCTGATGTCAGGTCCGTCAGCCTTTCCCTGTCAATGCCCACCCAGGTCAGGCCAGCAGGGCATGGACATCTGTGGCCCCCACTTGGCCCCCCACTCGGCCCCCCGCGGGAGGGAGCATGGAGAAGCTACATGGACTGTTGGAGAAGCAAACTAGTGACTAAGGGATGAGTTAAAATGTAGAGGCTAGAGTGAACTTGAGATTCAGTAAGGTGCATTATTTTAAAAAATGCTTTTGTTTTGACTTTGTGTAAGTTGAAACAGAGAAACTGAAGACAGGGTAGGAAGAGATGCCCATGTGGAGGCCGCCCTGGGAAGGGGCGTAGCTCAGATAAGAGGAGAGACAGCGTTGTCCGTGCCTCCTGCCCAGGTAGCCCAGCTGAGAGGCCAGCCTCCCACAGAAGGGCCACCCTCACCTGGGCACTCACTGCGGCTTCCTGTGAGGAATGGGATTGGCCGGCAGCCCTGGGGGCAGGAACCACAGCAGTGTGGCTTGTGGTTTTGTGCCAGACATACTCTTCAGAGAATATGACGCTTTTGCTCCTGCTCTGTGGGGGCAGCAGGGAGGACTCCTGGCCTGTGGGCTGTGGCTGTTCAGTGAGGGGAGGGTGTGCAGGCTAGGGCTCCCCCCAGTGACATGTGGGCTACTCTGTTGGCAGAGGGGCTAGAAGCACAGAGAGAGGGCTTAGGGAACAGGACTGGAGCAGGCCGAGAGGTAGAGTACTGGGTCACCTCCTGCCCTGTTTTTTCTCCTTGGGCTCTTCTTCCTGCCTTACCCTGAACTCACAATTTCTCAGGTGCTCCAGTGCACAGGAAATTGAACAGTAACTGGCTAGGATGGGTCATGGTAGCCTCATCCTTGTTGTTGAAGGTGACAGGATTTTTATTTTTTGACTTAAAATAGAAACTGTTGCTCTGTCTCTGCCCCACCCCGAGTGTCACTGGGCCAGCTGCCTGCAGCTGCCGGTGTTCCTGTTTTGGTTTTGCTCATCATTGCATCACCCCAGTCCACACTGTGGCCAGTTAAACAACTAGGCAAAATTCAGAGGGACAACTAGCTGAAACTTCCCTCAAAGCCTGGCGAAGCCTGGCCTCGTTTGGTGCCCAGACTCAAGCGAGGGGCGGTGGAGGCTGCTGGGTGCATGCCAGCTGCTCCTCGCTCTGCTCTGCAAGGATGGCGTCTTGTCATTGTGCCCTGGGAGCGTCATGATGGCGGGGCAACATGACCTCCGTTGACCTCCGCTTGAAGTCTGCTGTCCTGTTGTGGCACAGTAGCCACAAAGGACTTTGAGTAAACTTAGGTCTGTGTTGAGCATGTCTAACCCTTCTTAGGAGTTGGTATGTTCTGGAGAAGCAGCTTTGATTTCTGGCTTTATGCAGGACTTTAAGAAAACTTTGATAGTGATCTTGATAAAGGTGCCTTTGGCTTATAAAACTCGTGCCTTTGGGGGGCCTCAGGCTGGGCTGAGTGTGTCAGTGATGTGACCCCTGTGCTACAGGTCCTTCACAGAGCAACTCAGAAAGATCTCAAGAGATGCTGGCATGCCCATACAGGGCCAGCCGTGCTTCTGCAAGTACGCGCAGGGAGCGGACAGCGTGGAGCCCATGTTCAGGCACCTGAAGAACACATACGCAGGCCTGCAGCTGGTGGTCGTCATCCTGCCCGGCAAAACCCCCGTGTACGGTAAGCGTCTGGCTGTTTGCTGGCCTTGGGGAGCTGTAGTGTCTGTGGGTGTTTGTCATGGCCTGAGTCCCTTCATGTTTCTGCCACACTGAGGAGCTGCCAGGTTTAGGCCCATTCATTGCTGAGCCTGGGAAAGAAGAGGTAGTTTCTGATCACCCTCCAGGCCATAGCAGTGGGAACCCAGCATGTGTGCAAGCATCTCGCCGTCCGCACCACACAAGTATCAGCTGGTCAAAGTGTCTTACACCAAAGGGCAACACTTATTTTTCCAACTAAAATGTGCTGCGCCCTAGAGAATGCAGAGAGAACTCAGGAAGCTCCAGAGTAGGAGGGAGAGACGTGCAGACCCGCGATTCTGACACGGTGAGGTAGGAGGTCTTTGAAGTGAGAGGAGCGCAGAGGCACCTGTAGAGGAGGTATCAGAACACGCACCTGTGGTGATGGGGGCCGCAGGGCAGAGGGGTGCAGCTGGGGCTTGGGGGTGTTGCCCACAGTGTCCCATCTAGCCAGTGATGGATTTCAAATATACAAAAGCCACACTTCTCCAAGTCCCAACATCCCGAAGAAGAAAGAAAACCACTGGGTTCTGCATCCTGGGCATCACCTTGTCCACAGGGCTGCCCAGGGAGCTGCTAACCAGTTGCTCCCAGAAAGACTCCAGGGAGGGGGAAGGAAACAGTTCTTTGATATCTAGTTTGCATTTGCTGAGGAATCTACAGATGCCAGCATTTTTATTTTTAACTATTGGAGCATTTGCATGTAACCGTGGCCCTGAGATAGGACCTGTCATCCCTGCTTGATATGCCAAGTCCTCTGCCCTGGCTGGGCCCTGCCCTGCCACCTGGGGCCCTGGATTCATCATTAGAATAGTCTTTGTGGCTTGGCACCTGTAGCACAGTGGTTACAGTGCTAGCCACATGCACCA
>CAUYQV010165000.1:0-13008 GCA_963574575.1 Galagoides demidoff | reverse complement strand
AAGCGGGACTCCATGATGGAACGCACTGTTTAACAGATTAGGGTTGCTTTTAAGAAATGAAATCTTAGGATACTTTTTTTGCTAAGAAGAATATGTTCCAGCTCCATCCGCGTAAGCATGAAGGAGGTAAAGTCTCCATCTTTCTTTAGGGCTGCATAATATTCCATGGTGTACATATACCACAATTTATTGATCCATTCATGGATCAATGGGCACTTGGGCTTCTTCCATGACTTAGCAATTATGAATTGGGCTGCAATAAACAAAAAGCCCAATTATAGCCCAAGAATATGGGGAAGGGGGAGAGAGAAGGGAGGGGACGGGGGAGGATGGGTAGATGGAGGGTGATTGGTGGGACCACACCTATGGTCCATCTTACAAGGGTACATGTGAATCTTTCTAAATGTAGAATATAAATGTCTTAACACAATAACTAAGAAATTGCCATGAAGGCTATGTTAACCAGTTTGGTGAAAATATTTTAAATTATATATAAAACAAGCACACTGTACCTCATGACTACATTAATGTACATAGCTATGATTTAATAAAAAAAAAAGAAATGAAATCTTAGAAAAATAACTGTAAGGAAAAGGTAGGAATAAAATCACATGGATTCTTATCCATCAGAGTGGAATTTTACTGAGGGAGAAGAGCTGTCCCCAAGCTCAGTTTAGCCTCACAAAGCTTGCTGCTTCTGGGGAGAGGCAGGGAGATACATACCAGTTACTGATAACGTTGGAGGTGTCTGCACTGCAAGGAATTTTTGGAAAAGAAGCCATTTTGAAGGGCTTATATTCGTATTACCCAAACTACAGTAGAGTCCTCAAGTTACTGTCTCCTGTTTGATTCTCACTGGAACTGTACACTTGAAGACTCTTCGGCCTGTGTCAGTGTCCCCACATACAGGTCCATCTCAGAAGATACCTTGTAGGGGCAGCCCTCAGCGCCCTGCCCAGCCCCTGGCACTTGCCTCTCCCTCGGTCCACCAGATTCTTCTCTGAAGCACTTTCCTCTCTGCCTGGGGGCTTTTCTAGGCCTCCTGGTCAAAGAAAGTCAGCCGTCACCACCTCCCTGGGTGGAGGGTGAACACCTTCGGTCCCTCTCACTGGGGAGCTGTGCTGAGGCAGCTTCCTGGTCTCCCGTCAGGCCCACAGCAGGGCTGAGTCCCCATGGCCACAGCAGTCACCTGTGCAATCCTGTGGGCGTGCCTTTTCTTCTCTGCTTGCTTCCTCCCTTCCTCACCATGTTTCCCAGAGTCACCTTCCAAACAAGCAACTTCCAAGTGAACCCTTCTTTCAGAGTCACCTTTTGGGGCGATCTCAAACTCAGCACGTGTGAAGTGCATTTCTCTCCTGCCTGTTTTCTCACCTCAGTTAGTGACAACATCCCTGGCTGCCTCCCAAACCAGAAACCAGAGGATCATTTTTTATTCCTCTTTCATGTTGGAAAGCCCATCTTTCAATGTGCCACCAATTTCTATGAATTATAGCCTCAAAAATCCCCTCTCTCTGATTCACTCTTTTCTCACCCCCAGTTCTCTCTAGTTAAAACTCTCAGTGAAACACTGGACAATTTTTGTAGCTTATAACTCTTCCATCTATTTATAACTTATCCCCTCTCCAATCTATTCTTTGCAAAGCCACATGACATATCTTTCAAAAAAACACACATTGGGCCACATGCCACACTGCCCCAAACCCACTGACGGCTCCCAGCTGCCTCCAGGAGAAGGCCTGGACTCTGCACATCCTTATAGCCAGGTCCCTGCTCTGAGTCCCTGTTCTCCCACCAGCAACCCACTGTGCCCTCTCCACATCCAAGTCCCCAGCTACCCCCATCTTTTTCAACACTTTCTGGAGTTGATCCACTATTCCAATGCTGTATCGAGTACATGTGTGAACTCCTTCAGGGTAGGGGACACTTCTTACAGGGCCCGTTTCTGTGTTTTCTGTCTAAATGTTGCCTAGCACAAGAAATGGGTGCTCAATGGTCATATCCTCCCAGGTCCTTTGGCCGAAAGCTGGGTGTCATACCAGACCTTCCTTGGCACCCCATGTGTGCAATCCCTGAAGACACCCCGTTAGTTCTATCTCAAAGCTACACCTAGGGTCCTCTTGCTTTTCACCGCCTCCCTGTTACTAACGAGACCCAGCCTTGCATCTCTTGGATGCCTCCTGTAATCTTCTGTTTTCATCCTACTAACCTACAGTCTATTTTCCGCAAAGTAGGTAGTTGTCTTTTAGGTATTTAAAAAAATAAATTCAGATTATTATGGGGTTATGTGCGTTTTGGTGGCATAGTTTGCTTTTGTAAGGTTAAAGTCAGTTACGAGTGTGTCCTTCATTGCCCTAGATAGACACCTGCATCCACGAACAGGGCGAAGGCAGCCCATGGCAGCCTGCAGGCCAGTGATCTGCCCGAGGCACACGGGTGCCCCAGAGCCCAGGGGTGACTGACAGTACAGCAGCCAGACGTGAATCCCTGGGTGGGATTTACGCATCCCTTTTCCCTTCCTGACACTCGAATATCCTGAGCTTTGCTGGTCTGTGAGCACACAGGTGCTCAGCTGTCCCAGCACAGAGTGAGTGCCTGTGGGTTTGGGTTTCCCTTCCCCAATACTCCACTTAGGGGAGTGGCCTCTGCTTTGACAGTCTTCTTTTAAAGACATATGGTGATTTGAGCCACACTGTCCCCAATACTCCCCAGTTTCATCCCTGTTTCACTGAAATCAAGTACAAATTCCTGCATGTTCCATTATGCCACAGAGGTCACCTACCATTCTCTCCCCTGCTCACCGGCTCCATCCCCTCCAGTCTCAACTGATTTCAGATGCTCTGTCCCCTCAGCGTGGTTGACACGCTCACCTCCGTGTCATTGGCCTGATACCACTCTCTTCATGAAAACACTAGTAATCCACCTGCCCACACCTTCCTCATTCCCTGCTCTATTTTTGCCTCCAGGGGACTCATTGGCTTCGCCCACACATGCTAAGACTCACTTATTTCCTAGTTTATTCCCTGCCTCTGCATATGAGAAACTCGTCCTTGCCTTTGTTGGGAACCGATGGGTGCCGAGGACAGGACCTGGCACATAGAAGGTGCTTGGTCACTCTTACCAGAGGGGGTCAGGGAAGAACCGTGTGACCACCTTGCTGTGAGTGTCACTTGGAATGTCCAGAACAGTTTGCAAAAGACGTGTCTCAGGAAGGGGCCACCTGCAAAGTCCTCTTCAAGGCTGCCTTGTCATTGAGCAGATCATGGTTGATAAGTATAGAGTGATTTATGCAGCCAAACTCTTAAAATATAACAACATTAAATTTTTTAAAATGAAATTAATTTTAATATAATATTTTATTTAATCTATTATTTTAAACAATTATATGAGCTTATAATCAATAAAAAATATTATTGACCTATTGTATATTCTTTTTTATATTAAGCCATTAAAAGATCATATGTCTATTACCCCTACGGGGACTGACAACTTCCAAGGGTCCAGTAGTCACCCATGCCGCCATAACGGACCCGTGCGT
Organism: Galagoides demidoff; assembly: GCA_963574575.1. Classification (NCBI taxonomy): domain Eukaryota; kingdom Metazoa; phylum Chordata; class Mammalia; order Primates; family Galagidae; genus Galagoides; species Galagoides demidoff. Next base: position 9,473 of record CAUYQV010165000.1, on the reverse strand, counting down.
CTCTGCAATTCCCAATTTAGGAAAAGGGCTTGGATGGAGGATTGGTTTTATCTGCTTGTTTTTGTAATAACTGAGTTACTGGAATATATCCTAAATGCTAGGGCTTTAAATGAGTTACGTTTTCAGCCAACATAAACCATGTTGATGACTCCTAAGTCTGACTGCTGACCTCTCGGTCACACCTGGGCTCTGCGGCACATGTGCTGCCTTGGGTACATTACTGGTGTGCAGGCTGCCGCAGGCTTGCGTAGCCGCTGGGACTCCTTTGTCATTTTTGTGTATGCAGGTATCTATCTGCGTAGCCGCTGGGACCCCTTTGTCATTTTTGTGTATGGAGGTATCTATCTGTGTAGCCGCTGGGACCCCTTTGTCATTTTTGCCTATGCAGGTATCTATCCAGGGCAGATGCTCGGTTTCCAGGGGCACCGTGATTTTTAAAGCAGAGAAGCAATGTGAGAAGAGACCCCTCACGACTCCCCTCTTGCCCATTTGTAGGCAGACACAGTATGTCTAGCCAGGATTGCTGGTTTGAACCTAGAGAAAGTTGCCTGATACCTTGCTGCACGGATTACTCAAGATTTCTCTCAGAGCAGCATTTACTGAGCCAGCCTGGAGCCGGGCATTTCACACTTGCATTTAACCCCCCAACCAGTCAGTGTGGTGGGAGCGGTCTGAGCCCAGAGAGCTGGTGACCCTTTTCAGTGAGGCGTCACTGAGTTGACCCCCCCCCCCACTGTGTGTTATTGGCTCTCTCCAGACCCAAAGAGATAGAGTTCTTTATTTCCTCCACTTCCCTGAGGAGCTGCCAGAAGGCAGAAGCACTGAGGAGATCTCTCTGATTCTGACTTCTTGTTTCCAGAATTTGGTGAAAAGTTGTGGGGAAAGGAAATAGAGTGAAATGACACAGGGATATGTAGCTGGGCATTTTTTTGCGGACACTTTTATGTGCATTTTAAAATGGTACCTTCTGAGATTCGCTTTTCCTGATAAGGTGCTGAGCTAACAAAATGGAGACCCTGGATAATTCATCAGAGCCACACAGCGCTGGGAGGTGGAAGGTTCTGATTCTCAACAGAGAGTCTAGAAGGCCAGATACCATAAGGGGGTGGTCTGGGCCTTTGCAGTTACACGCTTTTCTTTTCCCACACTTCCTCGGAGAGGGGAGGGCCTTGCCCATCATGTCAGCACAGGGTCCGTTTTCAGGCCAGCAGGTGATCAGCACCAGTCCCCTTTCGCTGGCACAGGACTGGCTGGGGCCAGAGCTGACAACAGGAGGCCCCACCTGAGCTGGGTGGGGATGATTTCATAGGAGGTAGCTGTGGAAAAAGGTAGGGCCCCCAGAACTCCCCAGAGTGGCTCAGTCACCAGCACAAGGGTAGGGTCTCTTTGCAAGCTGGGGAGCCCTGCACTCTGACGCCACCACCTAGCCTTGTCCTTAGCCTGGGCTCCTCCTCTGGGGGACACCTGACAGGACAGGGTAGCTGGTACTCATGGGCTCATCAGGAGAGGAAAAGTTGGGGACCAGCCCCACAACTGAGCCGTCCACACTAGATGGCCCAGGCAGGGCCTGAAGCAAAGGAAGTTCAGTAAATATTCTCAAAGAGATCAGGAGACACAAACGAGGACCCACCGCCACAGACAAATTTTAATTATTGAAATTAAAAGTGTAACTGAGGAGCTGAGGAGCAGGCATGCTGGCAAGGAAGCAGCAGGCCTGGCTGAGAACTTTAGGGGCCCAGGAGCAACTGGGAGGGGAGCAGGAGAGTTGGAACCTGGAGCGGAGGTGAAGTGCCGAGGGGGGTGAATAAACAAACAGGAGGTGGAAACGCACACACACACAGCTTCAGAACAAAGTTCTGGATGTGACAGGCGTAACATAGGGTTAATGTCTCTTTAAAATAATCACTGACCAAGGAGCCAATAACTAGCAACACATAGAATATGTGTGAGAATATTACATTGGTAAGTGTGGTGTAATGCTGCCGTGACCGGAGTGGTGGGCGCCTGTCACTCCTGAGCCCTTGAAATATGGCTGATGAAAGTGAATTTTTAAATTTTATTTAACTTTAATAAACTTAAATAAAAAAACTAATACTTGATTTATGTACTGTAAAACGTTTTTTCTTTCTTTCTTTCTTTTTTTTTTTTTTTTGAGATAGAGTCTCACTTAGTTGTCCTGGGGTTGAATGTCATGGTGTCATAGCTCACCTCAAACTCCTGGACTCAAGTGATCCTCTTGTGTCAGCCTTCTGAGTAGCTGGGACTACAGGCACCTGCCACAACACCCAGTTACTTTTTTCTATTTTTAGTAGAGATGGGGTTTCACTCTTGTTCTGGTTGATTTGAACTCCTGAGCGGGAGCAAGCCTCCTACCTCAGCCTCCCAGAATGCTAGGATTATAGGCAGAAGCCAGTGGGCCCAGCCCTGGAAAACTTTTAAGTATGCTTGAACCACTGGGGTATGTGAATGTACGCTTTCTATTCTAAATTGAAATCTGAATGCAGATCAAATCAATCTGATGTGAATTTAGTATTTATATTGAAATGTGCTCTGAGAGTAAAGTTCACCACAGGTTTCCCAATATCTCATTAATACTTTTAGATTGATTACATGTGGAAGTTATTCAATTTTGAATGTATCATCTTAAATAAATGTAATTTTTTGAAATAAATTTTACCTGTGTGTTTTTACCTTTTAAATATAACCACGAGAAAACATTAAAAAATATACATAGGCTAGCATTATATTCTATTGGAAGCACTTATCTAATAGATAAACATATCATTTATAACTATAGAGAATATTCATTGTAAGTTCTCAAGGAAGAAAGAAAACTTTAATAAAAGCCAAATAATCAATACACACAGATTATGTTTTCTGATTATAATGAAATAAATTAAGAAATCAGTAACAACAACAAATCTTGGAACATCTCCTGGATCTATAAAAAATAATAATACATGTATATACTATCTAATCATGGTGGTTAAGAGGAAATTTTTGGGGTGGTGCCCATGGCTCAGTGGGTAGGGCACTGGCCACATGCACTGAGGCTGGCAGGTTCAAACCCAGCCCAGGCCTGCTAAACAACAATGACAACTGCAACAAAAAAGTAGCTGGGCATTGTGGTGGGTGCCTGGAGTCCCAGCTACTTGGGAGGCTGAGGCAAGAGAATTACTTAAGCCCAAGAGTTTGAGGTTGCTGTGAGCTGTGATGCCACAACACTCACCGAGGGTGACATAGTGAGACTCTGTCTCAAATAAAAACAACAACTAAAAGAAAAAAAAAAAAGGAAATTTTTAAAAGAAACTCCAAAATATTTAGAACTGAACAAAGATAAAAGTGTCAAATGTTAAACTTTGTGACCTATAACTCAAGTAGAAGTTAAATTGGATAATTTTGATAGCAAACAAGACATACTGTAAACCAAAGACCTAAGTGCATAAGTGAAACTATTAGGAAAAAAAGGGAATGAGAATCATAGACTAAAACCAATAAATTAGGTAAGAAGAAAAATCAATGAAATTGCTTAAAATCCTCCAGTAAGATGTGATTCTTTGAGAAGTGAGAGGTCACAGGTGGCTCTGATGTCTACACACCAACACATTTGAGGACGAGATGGTATGGAAGATGGCACAAGGAAAACTAGCGTCTTGGAAGGAGTTGATGCGGAGTCAAAGCGTGTTGCCTGCCACCCAACAGATGCCTCAGACACACCCACCTGCCTGTGTGTGACACCCACGGGGCCTCGGGGAAAGTGAAGCAGGGCCTGTGCCGGCTCACTGGGCGGCAGGATCTTGATTCTTGGCCCTTGAACAGAGGTGTCATTTCTTTAGACATACTTCTCCGCCTTCACTTCTCTCCTTATTGAATTTCAAAATTTTGGTAACACAAAGTTTGTCACTTCACTTCCCATTGGTTTCTCCTGTTCCTCAATTTCTACATGAAAAGCTTATTAGAAAGCAAGCAGCTTTTGTCTCCCCAGGATCCACTCTGAGCACGTGACCGCTCATGGGAGGCTCTTGACTGGACTCTGCACGACACGTCTGAGGCCGAGTGGGGACGCCGAGGCCCAGAGCCAGCAGGATGGGTTATTTTTCTAGCTCTAAAGGGGAGAGTGTGTGTTTATGTGTGTGAAAGAGAGAGAGAGGGGAGAGATCAATTTGGCTTCTTCTTTACTTATGTAGATGTAGCCAACAAGACTTAATTTTAGGACTTATCTTCTGGGTGCAATTTCTTAATTTTATAGTTGGATGTAATCTAACTTAGGCAGCAGAGGCGACCTTAAGTAAACACAGCACTTTTCAGGGAGGCAGAGCAGACATGCAGGCACTACCCGCAAAGGATGAAGACATCTGAGCTGTTGGAAATAGTGAAATATGGTAAAATATCAGGGCACCACTCGTTCCTAATATACCAGGTGACAGCTGTCACCCCGTTGTGCTTTGAGCCTGTGGGCACAACCACAGGGCCGGTCCCTGTGCCTCACCCCCCCGTGTCCTCTCCCTTTGTGTGCAAAAGAGCAGGCTGGAGCTCGGGCAGCAGGGAGACGGCCTGACAGCTGACTGGCCAGGTGCATGCCTATTGGCTGCAGAGGCCAGGTTGAGCTCTATTTTCCTTTGTACATAAAGATAAGAGTCCAAGGGCCCCTTTCCGAAAGCAAACACGTTTAATTGGAACCACTGCCTCCCCATGGTTCACTGGATGGAATTTACAATGGTGTTTACCCTTTTCCGCAAAAGTAGCAAATGAATCAATCCTGATAGGAAATATAAATCTAGGACATATAAATCCCCAGCAGACACACTTTCCACTGCACAGGGAAGGACTCACCGAGAAGGCCGCTGCAGCTCTGGAGTGCTTTGCTCAGAAGTCAGAGCAACGAGCCCTTATCAGTTGAGGAGAAGCAACTTTAGATATTAGCAAAGCAAGTCTTTGCATGTGCCAGCTCCTACCTGGCCCCTCTTAGCCATGGGGAGTTTAGACAAAACTTCAGGAATGCTTTAGAGGACAGCTGGGTGCAAAGCAGAGAAACTGCCTTAATCTTTGCAAAACCAACAAAGATAAGCAACAGCCTTAACTGGGCTAAAATTAGCCAACACACAGCCACACAATGCCCTGGCGACCATTGCCCAGGCGCTGACCGCTGTATGGCACTGCGCAAGTATGCTGACAATGTTTAACAGACCATCTGTCTTGTAGCTGTCCCACTGGACAGGAGCTTAGTGTAACCCTGGCCCTGTCCAGCATGGCTGCCGTCTGCTCCCCAGCAAGTGGACTCTACCCACACCTGGTCATAATTTCATAACTCTCTGGATCACTGTCTTCCTGCAGAGTGGCTTCTGGCCCTGGCCATTGTTAAAAGGGGGCCATGGATTTGAGTCTGTCCACTAGCTACTTTCCAGAGCACTGTGTGTGTCAAAACTGACCTTTTCTTCTTTTTTCTTTTTGAGACAGAGTCTCATGATGTCACCCTTGGTAGAGTGCTGTGGCATCACAGCTCAAGGAAGCTTCAAAATCTTGGCCTTAAGTGATTGATTCTCTTGCCTCAGACTCCAAAGTAGCTGGGACTACAGGCGCTTGTCACAACGCCCTATTTTTTATTGCAGTTGTCATTGTTGTTTAGCTGGCCCAGGTCGGGTTCAAACCTGTCACCCTCCATGTATGTGGCTGGCACCGTAACCACTGTGCTACAGGTGCCAAGTCAAAGCCTACCTTTTTTAAAGCTTCTTTTTAAAGAAATTTCAATATTCACTCAAATGTGGCTGCAGTTGATTTTATTTTTTCTTGGTTAGCTCTCAAATTAGAAACCTCTCTCTTGCTCTTTTTTTCTCAGATTTACCTTATACCTCAGTGAAATATTCTTGGCCTAAATTTACCAATATCAGGAGTTTACTGATTATGCTAAATGGAACTATTTGGACTTCCAGTTTTCATAGATGGGAAACTCTCAAATATTAGCATTTTCACATGGCTCAACATCTGTATTTTCTGGTAGAGGGGCCCACTTTATTTTGGAGATTTCAGAGGATAACAAAACCAATACACGGATTTCATTTTTTTAAAAGTGTTTTTTTAAGAGAATAAAACAAAATTCTCTTTTAAGAATTTACTTCTCTTTCCTCTTGCTCTGCTGTTTCTTTTCTTTTCTTTTTTTTTATTTTTTGAGACAGAGTCTCACTATTTCACCCTGGGTAGAGTGCTGTGGTGTCACAGCTCACAGCAACCTCTAACTCCTGAGCTTAAGCAATTGTCTTGCCTCGGCCTCCCAAGTAGCTGGGATCACAGGCACCCACCACAAAGCCTGGCTATTTTGTTCGTTTGTTTTTGCAGTTGTCATTGTTTAGCAGGCCCGGGCCCGGTTTAAACCTGCCAGAGCCATAATCCCTGAGCTACGGGCGCCAAGCCAATGCTGCCGTTTCTGACTCTCAACTACTCTCTTTCCCACTCAGGAGTCAGACATCCCCATCTTCTTTTTCTGGATGTCACGATGTTAATTAATTCGGGTTATCTCAACAACACCTCACAGTGGTAGCCACAGGGATCTGCTTGGCCTCCGAAGCTGTCCCTGAAACTCACCCTAAATCCCTGCCCAGCAGATAGGAACCTGAGCTGCTTCCGCTGTCACCGCCTGAATCACCACCTTGCTGCCTTATCTTGGCCTCCCTGAGACTTTCAGGGCACAAATTTCCTTATCTATCCAAGGAGTTGGTCTTGACCAGTGGCAAACACTGAGTGAGATGTGTAGGGAGACTCCAAGACATGCCAACCGTAAAGCTGAGATCAGCCCCGTGTTCAGAGGCTGGTGCCACATGAGTCTGTTACCTGTCTTGGCACCAGAGCTCCGTGTGACCGTCTGTCTGTGTCCCCTCATTACTGCAGGCATGTCCTAGACACACTTCTGTCTCCAGTGCAGACTGATCTCATTGAAAGAATGCATAAACCCATGTTTTCTTTGGAAAACAAAATATTCACAGTGAAAACAGCAGCACAACACATTTTGCCCTTAAATTTAGATTTTCACTGAAGCCAGGAATTAAAGCCAAAATGGGATGGGAGAGTCTCTTTCAGATTTTAACTCTCCACATTACTGGGGAAAGGGAAACATTCATTGTGGGAGTGTTGTGGCAGGTTGGTGGTCAAAAGCTCCTCTGTGGCTGCAGTGGTGACGTCTCCCTCAGTGGCAGCCGCCTTTCTAAAGAGAGTCATTGCCACCAGACAGAGCGGGTGAGGGGAATAAGAAAGAGGGCTTGACTCCTGGCAGTGGGGGATGACGTCCAGGAGCCCAGAGGGTGGAGATGCCAGGCTTTGTGGAGTTGGAAGAAAGAACACCTTTCAAGGCCGAAGTCCCTCTTGTGGGCCCAAGTCCCACTTGCCTTGGCAGGGCCAGAGTAGTGAAGTGTGTCCCAGCCCAGGGGCAGGCAGTGCGGTCAGACCCCAGACACAGAAAGCAGGTGGGAGACCTGGGCTCAGGCCAGCGAGATGCAGAGTCTCCGGCTCCAAAACACATCCACAAAGAAACAAATCTAAGAGTAATTCTTGCTCTGAAGCCTGGAGTTTCTGTCCCCTGTCTTAGGATCAGTGGCGATTCTCAATTTTGGTCTCAACTTAGAGCTACCTGGCTTATAAAAACCTCCAAGCTGAGGCCAATTAATTCAGAGCCAGTTTACGTGGAACTTGAGTATCAGTAGTTGACATGCCACAGGTGATTCAAAGTGGAAGCTACATTTGAGATAAGTAGAATTTTAGGTTTAAAATAGCATGTTTTAAAAGTACTTATTTCATTGTTTTTGTTATAAAGAAACACAGGTGCACTGGAGGAGTGTGGAGGAAATGCAGGTGAAGCGGGAAGATGGTGCCACTTGCTGCCTGTGGCCTTCTGGCTCCCAAGCTGACGGAGCCTGTTCTGTTTGGGGGCTCCACTCCTAAAGGACCGATGCCCCCTGGCAGCCTGGGCCAGGCTGTGTACTACGGATGAAGGCCGCGAGCATATTCTGTGTCCTCGGCTGAGGCAGGCACGGCCAGGGCTGCACTCAATAAATGTTTACAAGTTGAGTGAATGGAAGCAGAAAGGCATGAATTCATGAAAAGGAGCCCAAGACACAGTCCCTGCCCTCTAGGAACTTACAAAGGGGCAGTTGAATAGACATTACAATGACAATAATCGAGTGGCCGTAATAGTTCCTTCACCGGTGGCTCTGTGTGTCTGCCCAGGCAGCCCTGCAGCCGGGGAAACCAGGGGAGGGTTTCTGAAAGCTCCGCTTGGTAGCTGTGGCCTCTCTTACCTTTATTAATGCCTGTGAAGTGCCGTTCCACTGCCTCCTTCTCAATAAAACTCGGAATGGGAGCAAAGCGAAGCTGGAGGTGCCAGGCCCACCTGGGCCATCACAGCGGCGACCGGAGAGGGAAACCTAGCCTCTCCAAGGCCGTCTCGCTGCTGATGATTTGTAGCTTGTTTGTTTGATAAGAGTTCTCTGGTTCTTCAGCCTACAGATAAATGAAGCGGTTGATAAGCCCTCAGATCCTCTCAATGAGAGCTTCCTTCTCTGAAAGGGCAGTTGGAGGGGAGGAGACGGGAGAGCCGGGCTTGTCTGATCATCCACCATCCACACGATCTTAGGTGCTGGTATAACTTCCCAGAACTGCAAAGCAGGCCGCAGTGCTTGTTCTGTTTTTCTCACCCAGAGGTAGAAAATCAGCAATGGCGGTCCTGATGTACCTTCTGCTCCTCAGGCGGCTCTGGCCTCCTGCCCCTCCCAGGGCTTAGGGCATGTGGGAGTCTTATCACAGAGCCAGACCCCAGGGTCCCACCCCCATGGCTGGACCTGGACCTTTCCTGCTCATGTCCCAGGAAAGGGGACAGCTGCAGGAGCCAGCAGGTGCCAGATTCCTACAAAGACACCAAAGGACCCTTTACCCAGGCAGCTGTCATGGCCCCTGCTGCTATTTTGATTCTTCCTCTCTTTCTCCTCTGGGAGGCACCTCTCTTTCCTGATCAGAAAGGAAATGGCCTTTTCCATCCTGGCACATTTTACTATTTTTTTTGTAGTTCTAGATCAAATGTGTGTTGGTGGTCTTAGGTGGCTGGTGAGTTGGTGACACACTGAGGTGTGGATGTTGACCCAGCCTGCCGGCTAGGGCCCTTGCTCTGGTGAGTGCTGCCCTTCTTGTGCTCTGAGTCCTCAGGGAGGGCATCCCCAGCATGGAGATCTGTTGTTGGACCTGGCCCAGGGAAGCTGGGCCTGGGTCAGCCTATCTACGTGACATTTGAAGAGTTGGTATCTCATTTAATCTTTTTTATTTTTTTTATTTTTATTTTTTTATTTTTTTATTTTTTTTTTTTGAGACGGAGCCTCAAGCTATCCCCCTGGGTAGAGTGCCATGGCATCACAGCTCATAGCAACCTCCAACTCCTGGGCTCAAACGAGTCTCCTGCCTCAGCCTCCCAAGTAGCTGGGACCACAGGCGCCCGC
>CAUYQV010164998.1:0-26419 GCA_963574575.1 Galagoides demidoff | reverse complement strand
ACCAAGTTCACCAAACTTTCCAGCTCCTTCCATTTAAATGGGGCTGTGTGATTTTTCTTTGTGCAGTGAAATGTGAGAAGTCACTTGTGACTCCTAGGTGGGAGTCTTTAAGATTCAGTGTGACACCCACCACATTTCCTTCTCCCTTCCCTGGAGCCGGGGAGCAGCCCAGGTGCTGAAAAATCCATTGAACAGATGGGGGCCAGAGTGACAATGACATGGACCCATGATGGACACATTTTGTGAGCAAGAAATCGGCCCTTGTCATGTATGACTGCAGCACGCTGATCCTGATGGATACAGGGAGTAAGATCGAGAGAGATATCGATGGCTCTGCCTGCAAGGTAATCACAGTCCAGTGGCTGGAAAAATCAGTACCCAAGTACAGTTGACAGCGCAGCCCATCTGACTTCAGAGGATCTGCCTTACCGCTGGGGAACAGGCTGGGAGGAGGCTGGGAGTATGTGAGTGCCCTTCTTGGAGGGGGAACTCACTCCCCTCTGAGTTGTTTCCTGAAAGACCATTGAAAGGACATGTGGTCCATCTGGAAAATTCATTGTTCTCCAGCCAGGCGATATGGCCCTATTTATCCTGGAGTCAGGAATCACCCTGTGGGCAGCTGTGGAAACTCCAAGGGAAATGGGATATCGATTTGCAATCCCTTAGATACACACGCACACACAGCAGTGTGGCTTCCAACCCCTTTGTCACCAACACATTTTTGTTCTTTTCTTCTTTTGGCCTTATGCTTGCAAAGACATTTCTTTCCTCCAAAACAATCGGTATATATGAAGCAATCTTCCTGCCTTCCAGGTAGTTTAATAGCCCTTTGATTTCAATGTCATCCCAGATTTTAATGTGCAATCTTTAGTCAGCAACTGCTCTTTATTTTGCTGTGTCGGTGGTTTGCAAACTCAACATGCTCTATTAGGGCTTCTGGGTCCCATCCCCAGAGACTCTGAGCAACTGTGTCTGAGCTGGTGCCTGGGAATCTGCATTTCAGCAAGACCACCACCCTTGTGGCTGTTGTGCCAACTGTCAGTTTTACACTGAGGACATGCAGATTTCAATGCCTGTCAGGAAGGTGTTGTACATCCCCAACTCCAGGGACTATGGATGACCTGAAGATGTCCAGTGACTTGCCCTAGCCCTTAGCCCAGGACAGTCCAAATTCCCATCAACTCTGTGACCCCACTGTTGCCAGCTCACCGCTGGTCTCTCTGTCTTTAGCTCCCAGGCCCAGCCCACCCTCCACACACACCCACATGTCCGCATGCTGTCTGAAGCCTCAAAGCCCCTTTGAGAACCTGTTTCCTACAATAAGCCTTTATTGAGCACCTAGTGAATACTAAGCAGGCATTTTACATCTGACATCTTATCTACCAAATACCCATGATCTGTTTTATGTCCCACTTGACAGAAGGGAGACTAAGAAGCAGGCAGGTTAAGAAACAATAGACCTTCCAGGACACTTACGGGGCCCGGGCAGGCAGAGGCCTGGAACCCATAGCTCACTCCCTTCTCTTTTCATCTTGGCTCCCTTACTGGCTGAGAGGCTTCAACACCTGCTATGGATACCTGAGCCTGTGTGGAAAGCCTTGCCCACATACCCTGGTAACAGCCACCCCTGGGCACACCTCACCACAGAGGGGAAATGTGCACACCAGCAGCACGGTGCATCCTGGGGCCCTGCACTCTGCAAACAGGTTTGTGCAAGACCTGGAAGAAGGTTAGGAGATGTTAGTACAGGAATCACAAGTTGAACTTCCCAGAAGAAGGAAGAATGGACATGGTGGGCATGTCCCCTGAGCTCCACTGACTCCTCATCCCATGTGAGGGGCACAGCCAAAGGAGGGCCAGAGGGGGGCCTTCTTCGGTCTTTTTTGCCTGGACTAAGGCACTGTGGGGAAGGTCTGCAGTGGTGGGTGAGAATTGGAGCCCAACTAGACTCCAAAGCCCACAACCTTAGTTACTCCTTCCCACTTCTCCCTCCCTCCAGGTTCAGACTCCTTAGTGTGGACTCTGCAGTCTGGTCCTGGCTGCCTTTCACAGCTTCCCTCCTGGGTCCTCTCTCCTCCATGCACAGAACATCTATGTGTTTCAGACCCAAACTATGATTTGCCAATTACAAAACAGAGCATGCTATCACATCTCTCTCTGGCTTTTTAAGCTCTATTTCTGACATTTGGAATGTCCTTTTTCCTTTTTTTGCTACTTCAAGCCCAGATCAAATGTCCCCTGTAAAGCCTTCTCTAATCCCTTTCCAGCCACCCCAGAGCAAGGTTGCTCACCCATCCCTTAGGGCCCTCATCACATGAAACCCACATTACAAGGCTGTGTTGATGAACCTGAACTCCTCTCTGTATTCACAGAACCCAGCATGTGGTCTGGAACACTCGGTGCTGAATAAATACTTCCTACAAGAATCACGACAAAGTTGATGCCAAATTACTCTTAGCTGTTTCTAAAGTCCAAATATTTTTCAGGAGATAAAAATCTGTCTTTCATGAGAGACTTATAGCATGCATACCCTAAGTAGACAAAGATATTCATCATTGGCAAAACAATTGGCTATAACTCAAATAAAAATTAATTGGTTAATCAGATTAAGGACATAGGAACTAATGGAATACCATGTAGATGTTCCAAAAAAAAACAAAGTACATTTATTTTGACATTAGAAAATGTTAAATGAAAAAAGGCAGGTGCAGGTAAGAGAATTATCACATTTAAAATCATATTTTATAAATATGTAAAAGATAAGTGTGGTCATAGAAAAATCCTTGGTATTATATGTATCAAAATATTAAGAATTGTGTCCCCCTTGCTGTGTGGTATTAGGAGACGGGTAATGTCTTACTTTAATGAGTTGTTAGATGATCCTATTTTAAGAATGTGCTGATTTTATGTTTTAAAAAATAAAGATATATTTGGGAGGGGGGGAAAGCAGCACAAAGTTGGCAAGCTTCTGGTAGTCCGCCTCCCTGGGTGAATGCCTTTCAAACTTGGGCCACTCCTCATCTGCATACATCAGCCCAGGGGTGTCTGCTGTCGCCCAAGTAGACAGTGTTCTCTCCCCACTGAAAAGAAGTCATAGGCTTGTATCCATCCTTGCTTCTAGTCCCTTTTGGAGGATGTAGTCCCAAAAAGTAGAACTCTAGTTGCAAAAGCAAAACTGGCCTTGAGTGAGGAAGGAACTCCAGTAAACTGTAGGCTTCAGAGGGCCAGGGGAGGGAGGGCAAAAAGTCACTTCCTCTGATACCACACTTGATTCTAGGCAAAAGGCTGAGAAGTAGGTCACTTCCTTAGAAAGAGAGAAGCAAAGCTGTATTAAGTGCCTGATTTGTGTCTAGGCCCTTTCAGATACATTATATCTGATTCTACCAACAACACTACAGAATGCAGAATATATATTCACAACCCCATTCTATTGATGAGGAAACTGAGGCTCAGAAATGTTAAGCAATTTGCCAAAGAGCACATACCTAGTACAAAAAAAGGAGGTATTGAAACCTCCTCATTCAACAAACACAAACACCCCAGAGATACTGCAGATTTGGTTCCAAAAAGGCACAATAAAGTGAGTCACACTAATTTTTTTTGTTTCGCAAAGCATATAAATGTTATGTTTACACTGTTCTGTAGTCTATTAAATGTACAATACCATAATGTCTGAAAATTAATGTACATATATTGTATATGTCAGGTCAGAAAACACAGCTTTCCAAGGCAAAGTGTCATGGGAAGTTGAGGATGAATTCTTGGCAACAAAAAGGAAAAGTCACATTGTCAGCAAGATTTCATACATGACGGAGTTCAGAGACAACAAAGACAAAATCCCTCCAACTCCAGAACAAGGCTGCCCCCTGGGAGCTGTCCAGGGTGAAACACCTGGGCTACCTCTAGCTGGCTCCACCTCCTGGCTGTGTGCCAGTCTTCCCTTGTTCATACCCCTCCCCTGGATATAAGCAATGCCCTGATGTGTCGTGACCAACACCCAAGGGAGCACCTGCATTAAACATCACCAGACTGTCAGACAACACTGCAGACTGCCTGCCTCAGAGCTTCACTCACTCAGTGTGGCAGCTGACGGTGATCTTCAGGCCTGGGATTGGCAACATTGGGGAAGTTCCCTTCTGTAGACTGCAGGGCTGGAGACACTGCTCTGGGCAGACACATTTTTCCCCCCTGCCATCATGCTCAGCCCCTCTGGATATGTTTTGTGTTTTCCTGTCCCTCTTAAAGTGAGAAACCCCAGGGAAGAAGTATAGTGTACGCTGATGTTTTCAAGCTTTTAAAACTAACTTAGAGCAAGAAATCCGTTTTCCTTCACAACCCAATACATATAAACACATGCATGAACATCCACACCCACGGCACATGCATTGCTGGAACAAAAGCTTTACAAACCAACTCCTTACCACTTGCAGTGCACTCTGACATTTTCTGATATCTGGTCTTGACTCATGAACTTGATCTTGTGACCACAATAGAGTAAGACTCTTAGACAATAAGACATTTTGTCCCTGGTAAGGACATAAACTTACTCATTGTGAGGTACTAGGTAAATGGTTTATTCTAAGCCCCAATTTCCTCATCCATAGAATGTTTTTAAATACTATTTCATGTACCAAATGATGCTGTGAGCATTAAAAAAAGATATTCAGATAAAATACTTAGCTCTTGCCAGGCACAGTGGCTCCCACTTGTAATCCTAGCACTCTGGGAGGCTGATGTGGGTGGATCACATGAGCTCAGGATTTTGAGACCAGCCTGAGCAAGAACAATACTCCATCTCTAAAAATAGCTGGGCATTGTGGTAGGTGCCTGTAGTCCCAGCTCCTGGGGAGGCTGAAGCAAGAGGATCACTGGAACCCAAGAGTTTGAGGTTGCTGTGAGCTATGATGCCATGGCACTCTACCAAGGGTGACAGAGTGAGACTCTATCTTAAAATACATAGATAGATAGATAGATAGATAGATAGATAGATAGATAGATAGCTCAATGCCTGCTATGGTATAAGTGATTAATAAACACAAGCTTCCATCATTATTATTTTGTTTTCCAACTATAATCTCACCAATCTAGAGCAGAATGAGACCATGCATTCTCTACCTCTCTTAAGGCAAAGGAGAACCATATTAACATTCTCACAAACGCAACGGCATTACCATTATTTGGCTAATATTAACTTTGCTTTGTCAATCAAAAACCCTTAAATCCTTTTTAAGTATAGATTTTTTTTCAACAACTCTCTCACATCCACTAGGTGCGTCAAGAATGTTGGGACCCAAAGGTTTGCTCTTCCGTTTGTGTTGCTCAGCGCTCCCCGTGTCAGTGTCCCTGCAACAGTCCAGTCCATAGACAAGCCGAGTCGCCAGGTGGCAGAAGCCTCTGGGAGTCATACAGAGGAATCTGCGCCCTCTCCTCAACCAGAAAATCCACCAATCATAATTTTTCTCTTTCAAAGGGCAACTTGTTTTTCAAACATTTATGATGATGTCATAAAGGCCAGGGAAATAGTCATTTTCCCCAATTTACAGGTGTGGTGGCTTTTTTTTAACATGGTTAGAACTTAACAAAATTAAACCTTGCTAATGAGTGATAGAACCTAGACAAATATTTATGTCTCCCAACCCCTGGAAAGTTGTTCTCTGGAACCACTGCACACCTCTGCACAGAGGGCATTTAAGACCAAGTCTAAGACAGGTGACAATAGGTATATGGATGGTTTACAAATGGCCAAGGGTAAATCTCCAACTATATGCTAAAACCTAATGGGAATGGTTCTTGTATTTCCAACTATATCTACTTATTTTGGCCAGAATAAGTATAATATAGCTGCATTTATTGCATAATCCCCGCTTTTCCCTCCTAAAGGGCCCTCAGTCATGGTCACCACCAACAGCTGGTCCCTGACCCTCCAGTCAA
Organism: Galagoides demidoff; assembly: GCA_963574575.1. NCBI lineage: Eukaryota > Metazoa > Chordata > Mammalia > Primates > Galagidae > Galagoides > Galagoides demidoff. Next base: position 20,488 of record CAUYQV010164998.1, on the reverse strand, counting down.
CACTGCTTAAAGAAATCTACATTTGACTTCCAAAGAAGAGAAAGGGAGAAACAATTTGAGGTTCACAATATGCGAAATCATGAAAAGGGCAGCATACCATGTTGCTAGGAGCATGTGCTTGGGATCAGATGGGGATCTAACTCCCGGCTCTTGTACCTGCCCAAGTGTGGGACTCTGGGCCAGTCACTAACCATTCTGAGTTTTTGTGTCCATATCTACCAAGGAGAAGGAATAGTATACCACATCAGGGAGCTGTTGAGAGGATTGTATGATACATGATAAAATGCACCTAACACTTATCTAAGCCATGTTCCCTAAAAACAGAGCCTGGGATGTGCTTCTGAAGTAGAGGGAGTTTGGGGAGGAGGGGAGTAAGGGAAGCAGAATAGAAAGAAAGAAGAACAAAAGGCAAGAAAGTGGTCTCCACCCAAAACTGCCTTCAGCCTGATCCTGCAGAAGGGCTGGAGCACAAATTGAACCTCAGAACCACTCCCTAAGGAAGGCAGGGCCTGCCTAAGTAAGCCAGTCACTGGCTGCTCCCTTTGGCAGGGCCAGGGAAGGTGTTTCCTGTTCATATAGGAGGGGTGTTTCCTATTCATTCCCCAGGGGAGGTGTTTCCTATTCACCCAGGGAAAGTGTTTCCTATTCACCCAGGGGAAGTGTTTCCTATTTAACCAGGGGGAGGTGTGTCCTATTCACCCAGGGAAGGTGTTTCCTATTCATTCACCCAGGGAAGGTGGTTCCTATGCACCCAGGACAGGTGTTTCCTATTCACCCAGGGGAAATGTTTCCTATTTAACCAGGGGAAGGTGTGTCCTATTCACCCAGGGAAGGTGTTTCCTATTCATTCACTCAGGGGAGGTGTTTCCTATGCACCCAGGACAGGTGTTTCCTATTCACCCAGAGGCGGTGTTTCCCATTTAACCAAGTGACATGGACCCTATTCAGCCAAGGGGGCAGCTGTGAGCTGTTTACAGCCAACCCCAGTGAGTGTACAGCCAATGAAAGGGTTCTTGGTGGGGTGTAAGTGTCCATTTGACAGTAGTTATCACCATTATTTTAAACTGTCTTCAGTTCTCAGGCTGAGGAAGTTTCATATCTTGTAGCAAAAGCTGTTCTGTATCTTAGACATCGGGCTTTGGCCCCGCGACCTGAAGCAGTAGAGACCCAGTCTGCAGGAATAAGGCAATAACAGGAAGAAAATCTCCTCTGATGTGGAAACCAAATGCCTTGAATTGTCCATGATCAGAAGCCTCAGGAAACCCTAACAGGATGTTTTGACATATATAGTTCAGGCTTCAGACAACTGTTTCCCAACGGAAATATGAACTGTGCAAAGAAAAAGACAAAATTTAGGAAAACAACAGGCCAGATCAATGTGAAAAGCTTAATGTGTAAAGCTTGCCATACAGAGTGATTTTGCTGAAATGAAAGGGTTTTTTTTAGAAAATTTTCTTTGCCCTCTGGAGCCACACAAAACTCAGTATTTTCTTAGAATCTCTAAGAAAATGGCCTTGTGCCATCTGCACCTGTCGTACTGGGGCCCAGACTTTTGCCAACCTAACACATGCAAATTCAGGGCTTGCCACAGTCAGTCATTAAGAGAAGACCCAGCTCTGTCGCCTCTGCTGTCTGGTGTTCACTCGCTGAACAATGACTGTGTGCTGATGACTCCTGTCTCAGGCAGGACCCCTCCCCTGAACTCCATTTTGTTTTTTTGAGGTTTTTGACTGGGGATGGGTTTGAACCTGCCACCTCCAGCATATGGGGCCGGCACCTTACTCCTTTGAGCCACAGGCACCACCCAGAACTCCAATTTTAAATAGCCAAGAGCCTCCTTCACATCTTCACTCAGATGCCTAACAGGCATCTCAAAGTCAACACAATCAGGTGAAATTCCTCATGTCCTCCTCACCTGTTCCTTCCACAATCTCCTCAATCTCTGTATAGGGCAACTCATTGTTCTCAATTGCTCAGGTCAAACACAGCACCATGGCTGGGTGCAATGACTCACTCAGAACTTTGTGAAGCCCAGGCAGAAGGGTCATTTGAGGCCAGGAATTTGAGAGCAGCCTAGGCAACTCTCATAGAGATAGTAAGACCCTATCTCTATGAAAAATAAGAAAAATTAGCCTGGCATGGAAGGGTGTGCCTGTAGTCCCAGCTACTCAGGAGGCTGAGGGAGGAGAAATGCTTGAGACCAGGAAGTTCAAGGTTGCAGTGACCTACAATGGCACCACTACACTTCAGCTTGAGTGACAGAGACTGTCTCGGGGGAAAAAAAAAATAGTATCCTCAACACCTCCCTCATTCTCTAACATAGCATATATTCAATCTGCCAGCTGGTTCTGCTTGCTGTACCTTTGGGTTACACTGAGAATCTGAGACACCCTTGCTGTTCCCCAAGACCAGGCCATCATTATCTCTTACCTGGCTTTCTGCAACTGCCTCTCTTCCATGGTACAGCCCCTGCTCCCTGGAGTCTGTTCTTGACTCAGCTGCAGTGATGCTATTCAACTATAAGTCAGGTCACTTCACCCTTCTGCTCAAAAGCCTCCAGTGGTTCCCCATCCCACCTGAGTAGCAGGCCCACTCGTGACAGTATACCATGGGGTTCTGGGCGATCGTGATCCTGCCACCTTATTTCCTCCCAGATACCATCTTCTCCTGCTCTCTCCCTTGCTCCCTTTATTCCAAATACACATTTCTTTGACCACAAGAGGCATGTGCTAGCCACAGACTTTCATCCTTGCTGTTCTCTCTACCAGGAGCATCTTTCTCAGACTCCAGCATGGCTAGCTCCCTCTGACCTTTTCCCAAATGTTGCCTTCTCCCCCTGACATTCCCCGACCACCCTACTTAGATTGCAACTGCCGCCACCAATCCCCTTCTCTGCTTTACTTATTCTGTGGGATTTGTTATCAGCAAGCTCCGCGAAGGCCTGAGCTTCCGGATGTTTTCGTTCACTTCTGTATCCTCAGCACCCAAAACAGTGTCCAGTACACAGGTGCCACCCAATAAATATTTTCTGGATAAACAGGTAGACGAATTTACTTAAACATTCCTCTGTAAATTGATTCCCTCTTTAGCATAAGTAAATCCATTTTTAAAGGAAATGTATAACTCGGCTGTAAATGAAACAGCATCAACAGTCATAAAGAGAAGTTATCCAGAAAAAGAAATACAATGAAATGAAAATGCTGCTATTAAATCTAGCTAGATAGCGCTGCCAGCCCAATTCTCGAAGCCTGCAGCATAATCTCTTTTTTCTAAAAAGGGAAATCAGCAAGTGTTTAAAGACATGCTAGCACCAAACTGAGACTGTTTTTAACTAATCAAAAGAGTCGATAAAGAATTGAAAGATAAATAGCTTTCTAACTCTCAGATTCAATGCTAACTATTCTCGGGTCTCTGTATCACAGAGATGTAAACATCTCCTCTACCACCCATAAATATCGAGCGTCCCACACTTCTGGAAGCAATGAAATAGATATTAATGACCCTCAATCTTCTGAGCATCAGTTCCTCCTACAAATCCCCCCATACACGTACAGGGCAGCTCAATTTTCTCAATTGCCCAGGTCAAAAACATCATCATCCCCCTCATCCCCTCATGTAGTACAAACCCAGTCTGTCAGCGAGTTCTGCCTGGTCTACCTTCAAAATATACCCAGAATCTGACCACCTATTATGAGGTGCAATATCCCTTTTCTAAGTTAATTGATGGGGAGGTACTGAGAGTGGTTGTACATGGATGCTGCCCTGAAGAAATTTACTGTGGTTGAGAGATAAAGCATATAATTGACATGCACATAATGAAGGGTAGAAAGTTGTAAATGCCACAAAGAAAGCATAGATCATGTGCTACAGGGCCTGATAGGAGATTAATGTTTAGCAAGTACGCATTTACACACATCCGTGCACATTCCTCAGGAGAAGAATGCGCCTCCTTGCACCCTGATACCAGGGGCTTGGACATAGGTCTTGCTCATCCAATGAGGTGTGCATGGACAGTTTATGAATTCAGAGTCAAGGCTTTACAACATCTAGTACAGATCTGCTCACCTTTCTGAGACCTCCAACCTCTTTCTCAAGAAGAATGTGCCTCCATTAGTCATTGCCCTTCCTGCTAGAGCCCAAAAGGGAATATGTCAACCAGAGCTGCCCCCACCAACCTGCAGGTGCATGGGCAAGACGTAAATGTTTTTTGCACGTGCTCCTGAGTTTCAGGGCTGTTTGCTACGTGGCATTATTGTGGAGAGATGACTGAGATAGAAACTGACAATAGCTAGAAGAGGGGATTTGAATATTCCCAACGTAAAGAAAAGATATCTGTTGGGGGCGATGGATTTGCTAATTACCCAGATATGAGCTTTACACAGTATATACAGGTATTGAAATATAACACATCCCTGATAAATATGTGCGATTATTATATATCAATTAAAAGTAAGGTCAATAAAAAATTATTTTTTAAGATAGAAATTGACAGAAAGAAGAGATGACTTTAACTGTGCATGAGTCAGGGACACCTCCTGAGCTGGGTGGCATCGTAGGTGGAATTCACACCATGCTTCAAGAAATCCTACCAGATTGCAAATCAACAGGGTCTGGGAGGAATATGTCCCAGATGGGGCTATGCCAGAGATATGAAAATTCCTCTGAAAACTGCTTGTGACTTCAGAACCCAGAGAGGATAGGGGAGCAGAAAGAAAGAAGAGGAGGGGGCTCATGAGGATGTTGTCTAAGTATTTGGTGGCTCATGTTGGTTTTGTTTCTTTGTGTGCATGTAGAACTTGCTCTACTTTCTCTGCCTGCCCTTTAAGCATTGGTATGTTTCAGGCTCTGGTCTCCGCCCTCATCTGCTGCCCATCCTTCCTGGGAAACTTGCCCCTGCCCTGATCAGAGCCATAATGATGATTCTCATGCATATTCTCTGATGGAAGAGTCCATCCTAATTTGTGTAGCCTTCAAAGCAGAGCCTGAGACAAAGACTCAAGTGCAAGGAGTTTGAGTTTATTTTAGAAAGCAGGAGGGCCTGGGGAGAGTAGGGAAGAAAGCCCATCCTCTGTGCATGGATGAGCAAGTGGCTACTGTGGGCAACTGGCACTAAGTCCACAGGGGACTCTCTGAGGAACCATGTTGAATGTCCCTGGGAACTATCCTACCCGAGAAAGGGGAGTCTAAGGCATTTATGCAACACATCTCATCTCCTTTTGGTTGAAGGTTTCCCAGGGGTGTTCACTTCACCCCCTGGATAGCCCTGCACTGAGCTGAGGGCCCTCCAACCCAAGTAGCAAAGCAAAGACACAGCAGCATATGCTTGTTACAGGACTCTGGCCCTTGGCAGGGAACTGTCCACCTCTGTGTGCTGAAATCTGATGTGCTAAGGAACACAGCTCAGTGCCTCACACAGGTCTGCCACAGACTGGGGGAAAGAGTGTTTTCAGCAGAGGCCTTCCTCCTGAACAGCTGGCTGTGCAACATATGCCACTGACTCAACATATTCCAAACTCTCATCACCCCTTTCCTGAATTCCTGAATTCAGGGGGTGGCCCAATATCCACTCCAGTTTTGAAACTTGAAAGATATTCATTTCTCCCACTCCCTCACCCATCAGATAAAAATATAGATTTTGAAGGGAGAGGGGAGAAGGGAGGGGAGTTGGTATGCTCCCACCTCATGGGCACACCTCCTGGGTGCAGGACACAACCACAAGGACTTATCTAACAAATGCAAACATTGTAACCTAATTGTTTGTACCTTCACACTAATCTGAAATTTTTTTTAATATTGATTTTGAGTTCAAAGCAGGATTTTCCTGCCCTCCCACCCCTGATAGTTGCCCCCGCCCCATCACTCTGCTCCATGTGGTCAGTACTCACCCCTTTCTGGGACACACTTGCTTACATCTTCTCTCCCTGGTTCTCCACTGCTTCCCACCCACCCCTATGTCTCTGGGGCCCAAAGGACTAGTTAGCACAGAATAGGTGCCAAATGTATATCTGTGGATGAACAAGCTCACAGAAACTGCATCCCACAAGTTCATACAGTGGTCACCAACGCAGAGGCTTTTCAGAAACGTCTTTCATTTAATCATCACTGTATCTGTTCCTTTCTACCTGGCCTCACCTGGGCTAAAGGCATAGGTGCAGCACGAAGTTGAAATCAGCCCCCTAGACAGGGAGGAGGGCTTCAGGGAAGGAAGGAAGCAATTCTATGCAGAGCATCAATGTTGGACAAGTTTGTTGAGGTGCAATACATCACTTGTACTTTTTTTTTCAGCTGTACAATTTTGCATTTCAGTAAACTGGCAGGGAAGTGACTGAGCTGACAGCAATCCTAACTCCCAGCCCTGCCCTGCTCCCCCACCCAATTGGCCTCCTCTCTAGACCTGTGGCCTCCCTGCCTCACCCATCAGCTCCTCAAGGACACTCACTAACAATATCGGCCCCAGGGGAACATTTCTCTTGCTAGTGTGGCCGGAATTTCCTCCCTACAAGAAGAACATAAAGATTAACTAGGTGAGGAAATTTTTCCCTTGGCACTGAAGCTCAGGACATTTGTCTGATCTAGCACATATTCTCCGGGAGACAGGCTAAATTAAAATACTAATGGACTGCTGTATTTAAAATATATTTACCAATGATTAACAGCCTGGTAGGTGATGTATGTTTCAATAATTTTTTATTACAACATGGAGAAACCTCAATAAATATTCTCAGGGTAATTAGCGGGTATTTGTTTAACATACAGCTGTATTTTCTACACACCCAGAAGGGTGTCACCGAAGCCAGTCAGTGTGCTCCCATGTGCAGAGAGGGACTCACCCTGGAGCAGGCACCAGATCTACTGTCACACTAGGAGTGAGGGCCAAGCCCTGGGAAGTAACCCTTCCACAGATGTGTTTGGTTTGAGCCACAGTATCGAGCATGTTTAGGTGATTTGTTTTTGGTATTAAAAACAGGAGTGTACACATAAAGTTTGGACTTGCAGCTTCTCTTGATATTTCTGGAAGTCTAGCAACAGTAGTTTCCTCAGAGAACTGCCCTAAGCAGGGCCTGAGTAGACAGGTGTCTCCAGCTATCAGCTTACACCACTTTGTGCATTTAAAAAACAGCCTGGGTCCCGTAGATATCCAAGTTTTCACTGTGTCATGCTCTGACCAGTCTTGCATTAGGACATCCCAAGGATTTTGTCCAAATGCTGCAAAAATGTTACAAGCAGAGATGCTAGCTATCAAAGGGTGGGGTGGGGAGCTTCCTCAAGGCAGAGGGAATCACTGCTTGGACTTCTGAGATGTGGGACAGCTGGGTCAAGTCTCCCAAGTCACCCACCCCTCGGCACATCTATACCCCTGAAGCCTCTCTTCCCTAGTCCCTCAAATCAAAAAGTATAGAGAGCTCTGGTTGGTTAGGACTAAAAGCCAAGCATGTCTGGCTAGAAATCCAAAGTCCTTCACCACCACACTACTGACTCTGGATCAGATGTGGTGAGCATGGCTAGTGTCCTGCCTCATATTGTGCATCTTACACACACGTCCCAAACTCAGTTATGTCCAGAGCTGCACTGTGCTAAGCTAAAACAATGCTCTCTCCCCCACCTATGCATATACAGGTGCCAACATGGCCAGATTCTGAGCAACAGGTTCCAAGTGGAATCTCTGCAAAGAGAGTTCCTTCCCTACTAAACAGGCAAAGTCTTCCTAGGGTAAAACCCTTGGCCTGAGCAACCTGAGCCCCTTCCCAGCCTGCCCTGAAACCTTCCAAGTGATGCTCTCACTCTTTTTGCTCACCTAAGCTGAGGACCTAGGGGAGTACAGAAACATGCTGTGAATGGAACCTGGGTCCCTGAAAGACCACGTGGAACAGAGCCCTTCTGCCAGCCCACACTGGACTAAGGTTAGAAAAAAACTTTTTGCTATGATAAACCCACTGACCTTTGTGGAGTGTTTGTTACTGAAAATAGCTTCTCCTATCAAACATATTCCTTTATTTCTCTTCCCCAAAGCAAGGAGGTAGACAGCCTTCAGAGACCTTCTCTCTCTCTTTGGCTGAACCCTGGTCCCCACTGCTGCAATTTCTCAGTGCAGGGAGCCATCTTCCACATGTCCCTTGAAGGGGGTTCACCTGAGGACCTACCAAAGGGAGAAATGAAGCTCTTCCAAGTTAGAAGCACTCACCACAACACAGCCTTCATGCTGGCCCCAGTTCTGGCTGACTCAAGATGGGAGGCCCAGGAAAGAGGCAACAACACTGAGCTGGCTATGCCTAGCCTCAAAGTGCAGAGTCCTGACCTCATCTAACTTGAAGGCTGTGCTGGGTCTTCTCTTCCTCGTGTTCTCATCCTTGACCTTATTCCTCCTCCAGTCAAGGAGAGGAATTGTCACCAAAGTTCCTGAAATGAGGAGCAAAGCCAGCTGCTGCTGTGGACATGAGTGGCTAGAGTCCCGCTGACAATGTGGGCCCATCCCTGGGGTAACAGCTGGGTTTTCTCATCCTCTCTGCTCCCAGAGAAATAAATACACTCTGAGGCACTTTCTATGAGCATCAATATTGACTCAAGGGTGGGCTTCTAACCTGATGACTGGCTTCATCTCTCCTTACTGTGATCCCTTAGAGCAGCAGTTCTCAACCTGTGGGTTGCAATCCACAGTAACTGTATTAAAGCAGCATCAGGAAGGTTGAGAACCACTGCCTTAGAGTGACCTTCCTCAGGGCAGATGGTAGGTGGTCCTCACCCCCGACCCAGGAGCCATCACCTTCAGGGCTCTGCACTGTGGTCAAGAGGTTTCCAAAGAGTTGGACATGACTTGCCAGTGGTGCTGTGCACTACCCCCAGGCCACCATCCTAACCCAAAGTGACCACTCTCCCATCCTATGCCAGGTCAGCTCCCTTGGCAGTGCCCCATAGGTGGGTCAGAGTGAGAGGGAAGCTAGAAGAATGCTGTCCCCAAAGCAAAAGACTGAATATCCAGTCCAGGTTGTCATTCTGAGAATGTCACAGAACATAAGTCAGGATAGGGAGTCAGGACAGGAAGTCTGGATAGGGAGTTAGAATAGGAAGTCAGGACTGGGAGACAGGATAGAAAGACTGGACAGAGGGTCAGGACAAGGAGTTAGGATAGGGAGTCAGGACAGCAAGTCAAGACAGTGAGTTAGGAGAGGGAGTCAGGATAGGAGTCAGGACTGGGAGACAGGACAGGGAGTCAGGATAGGGAGTCAGGACAGGCAATCAGGATAACAAGTTCAGCTCAAGGGGAAGGGGTGGCTGTCATCTCAGCAGCCAAGAAAGACTCAACTACAAATTAGAGTATCTAAATGGCAAATGTGGGTTTAATGGCCCTTAAGACCCCATGAGAGACCCAGAGGCAAGGAGAGTTTGGCCTCACTGGCAGTCTCTTTCCCACCAAACTCCCCAGAGCGGGAAAAGATGGAGTGACTCCAGGAAATGGCTTTAAACCCACCCTCCACATTCCCCACCATCTTTGCTTAGATCCTCCTCTCAAAAGCCTCAAGGGAGCTGGGTGGGGGTTGACCAGTGTGTTGCCACCTGAGAAATACAAAGCACCTGCCCCACCTTTACATGCCCCACAAGTGACCACATGAACCTCACATGACAGCAATGCACAAAGATCTCCCAAATGGATGTGGAACAGGAGCCGGGGGCAGCTCTCACCCCTCAGTGAGGAAACGTCCTCAGAGAGTACTAGAAAAAAAACATTGAGATGCCAGCCAAGACATATCAAATTTTGGCTAGGCCAGACAAACATCTCTGTGATGAGGAGTTCTGAGATAGACTGGTGATGTCTGCCACAGGCAGTGGTATAACAGGTGGTCCTGGTCCAGTCAACCTCCAAGAGGCTTCCACTTCTGCAATTCAGGAGCTGATGAAACCAGACAGGGGAATGAAGAACAAGAATACAGAGCAGAGAAAGAGGCAAACTTAAGGGCTATTGCTGAGTGGTGGAGCCCACCTGATAGAGCTCTCGATACTCAAGGGTCTGGTGCCTTCCCTCCAGCCAAAGGAACCTATGCTTATTGTCTGAGCACAGAGAAAGGTTATGAGAGTTCTGCTGCTAATGTGCTGTGTGATCCTGAGCAAGTCCCTTCCTCCTGGAGTCTCAGTTTCCTTGCTGGAAAAATGAGCTGGGCAGACCCTAACATTAAGGACGAGACCCAATATTTATACTATTATGTCTGCTTGACCTGACTTCTGATGGCACAGGAGAATGTGCCAGACTGTTCAACACCTCCCCTTAAAAAAAGAGCCAAATGTCTTCCAGGGACACGAGAACAGGGGACATCACTCTCAGACTACACGGTGCCATTCATTATCCTGAAAGGCACAATCTCAAACTCCATAATCCTGAACGCTGAACTGCTGAAAGATCAAAACCTCTGAAGTATAAAATCCCTAACGTCTGAAATACCGAAAGTCACAATACTGAAACAGTAAAACTCCAAATGTTGAAATCCTGCAAGCTGGATTCTGGGGAAGGGATTTGTGCCTTGCCCTCAGTCCTCTGGGCGACTGCAGATGCAGAGGTGACCCACCTCAGCCTTTGATCAATCTTGTCAAAAGCCTTAGGCTGCCCACCCCAGAATTTCAGATGACCACAGTAAGAAAGCTGGGCGAGCACACTGCGAAGCACAATGTTATGTGTTTATACATTTTGCTTTTTGACCTATGTCTTTATGAATATGGTTTGTCTGATCATAGCTGTTATATCTGTGCGAATCTCATTAGCATACTTGAGTATTTCTGCTTGCAAAACTGTGTACGTTATTATTGCCTATTTTATTGTGTAAATGGCCTGTAAAGTGTTCTGTTGTGTTTTTAGATGTTTCTCAAATAAATCCACTTTTTAAAATGTGGGTAAATGTCTTTTAAGGCATGTTTAAGTTATTCCCCCCCAGGATTTTATTGTCAAGATTTTCATCTTTCAGGATTACAGCATTTAGGGTTGTGTCTTTTGGAATCATGGCCCAACCCTAGACTCCATGGCTATAGTTTGGCATATACACACCCAAACTCTAGACTTGAAGACCCAATTGCTTATTTGAATTTCTTGGATTTGACAGAGGACAATGAGGAGGCAGCTGTAGGTGTTGGTTGAATCCACAGATGCAAAATCCACAAAGAGAGGGCTGACTGTACAAGGAAAATATTAGCTGCTGGTTATCTTGTAAGTATACACACAAATTTCATTTCCTCCAAGAAAGTCCTGCCTGAGTCTCAAAATCGAATTGGGTCCTCCCTTGTGTGTTTCCCCCACAGCAACATTCATCACATTGGATTGAAATTGTCAATAAAGAAAGAAAAGAAAGAAATTATCCAGTTACTTCTCTGTCCTCCACACTAGACCATGAGCTGCATCCCAACACGTGGATCCAGGCTGTACATTGAGTAATTCTTGATAAAATGGAACAAATCCTTTACCTCCCTAGACCATCTCAACCACTCCAGGGGCTCTAGACACTATACACACCTGACACCCTCAACACCGCCAATATGCAAACTTTAATGTGTCCAAAATTAACTCTTTGCTTCCTTCTCCAAATTGGGTCTTCCCATCCCCATTAACTGGAACCTCCACTTTACCAGTTTCTCAGACCAAAATCTTAAAGTCATCCTTGGGCGTGCTCTCCCCACCCCGTCTCTGTGTCATGCTGTACATCCAATCTATCATCATATCACATCAACTCTACCTGCAAAATGTATCCGGGATAGTCACTAGTGCCGGCACCATTACACTGTGATACAAGCCACTGTCATCTCTCATCTAAGAGATGACAGAGATCACTCCTGACTCCTGGTCCTGTCTCCAACAGTCTATGACAACACAGCAGCCAGAATAATAACATCAGGTAATATATCTGCTCAAAACACTCCAGTGACTCCTGATCTCATTCAAAATCTGAAGTTCTCCCCCAGCCTAGTATTTTATGCATGATAAGGTCCCAGCTCTAACATGTTCCCATGTGTATGGTCGTCAATGGTGATACTGGCTTTCTGGCTGCCATTCCAACCCACCAGGCCCACCCACACTCGGGGCCTTCACACATACTATTCCCTCCGCCTGTAACCCTTCCCCTCAAATATCTGCTTGGCTCCACTAGATTCCTTTCTGTCTTTGCCTAACTATAATAAGAACACTATCTCTAACTGTACTGTCTAAAATTAGCCCCAAGACTCCCTTCCTTGCTGTCCCCCTTGCTCTGCTGTGCTTCAGTTTCATAGCCCTTGTCACCATTGACCAAGACTCTATTCTTTATTGTCTATCTTCCCATACACCACATACGAAAGGATAAGCTCTGTGACAATAACCACATTGTCTGTTTGGCCCACTGCAGTGTTTCCAGTGCTGATGCAATGGCTGGCACAGAGTAGGTGCACAGCAAACACCAAATGAAGTCATCTTCTTGTGAGGCTGGCACAGTCTGGTCAACTCCCACTAATTGAATAGAAATTCGCCCAGCTGGAGGGAGCATCCCTTAGGCACTGCCGGCTCCTTCGAAGTATCACTTGGGCACTAATCCCCACCTTGCTGAGCAGTATTTAGCTTCCAGGGGGTGGGGTACATTTCTTGGAAAATAAATAGAAGCCCCCTGGAAGGGAGAGAGGCTTGGCATTTCATGGGTTTTTCAAAATATTTTCAATAGTGATTTGAAGGCTGTTTGCTCATCTGACATTTATCTTCATTTGGCTTGGAAAATGGCTAAAAGACACAGAGAGGAGACATCACTTTATGAACATTGGGTGGTGACAAAGGAGACCTCTTACACGAATCTATCACAAAGAGCAGCCATGGCCTCTTGGCTCTGTGAAACCTGCCCCCATCTGCTTTGATTTATTCAGCCAGGATGCCTCCCCTACCCATAGCTCGATTCATTTGAAGAATAATTGTCCTCTGTGTTCTAAATGCTGCTCCTTTGTCCCTGGGGAGTTGATGCTGGAGGTCAGGCTAGTGACAAGTGACAGAGTATGTCGGATCATTGTCCACACCCTGGGAGGAGTGACCGGCTGGGGTCAGGTCATGGGGATGCAGCCATGAGTAAGGTCGGCAGCATCTGCCTGTGCCACTGATGATGCAGCTGCTCTGGTCACTGGAATCTCTGAGGTATGGGCTCTGCCCTCCCAGTCTACATCTCCCTAAAGTGGCACCTCCAGGGGCTGTGCTCATGTTAGCACCTGGAGCACAAGCCCACCCTGGGGACAACAGGTCCCTGTCCAATTGCAGGGCTTAGAACCTTAGAACAATGGATCTCTTTGACCCTCCAGAACCCCCTATCCCTACCTTGCTGCCCTGAGGGGTGAACTGCTGTGTTCTGGGGTCAGTCAGCCTCTCTCTGGTCCGATCTGGCTGGGGGAAGGTGCCAACAGGCGCTCAGAGGGCAGGAGGAGAGAGAGGTGAGTGCTTATTATCCCTGTTAAGCCACCAATACGGTGTGGATGTTTGCTACATCCAGATCTCAAGTTGAAATTTGATCCCCTACTAGCAGAAGACAGTTGGCTCATGGGAGCAAATCCCTCATAAATAGCTCGGTGCCCTGCCCTCCCTCTCCCCAGGTGAATCACTTCTCTCAAAAATCCGGGCGCCCCTCCTCTTGCTCTTTTCTGCTTCTCTCCATGTGACACACCTGCTCTCCCTCCACCTTCTGTCATGAGGGGAGGCTTCCTGAGGCCCTCATTGGAAGCAGATGCTTCTTGGACAACCTGTAGAACCCTGAGCCAAATAAACCTCTTTTCCTTATAAATTACCCAGCCTCAGGTGTTCCTTTAATGCAGCCACAGATAGGAGTGGCCGCTATTCTAACGAACACAGGTCCTCTGGAATGGCTCTCTCCCTTGCCTACAGTTCCCATTGGGTTTGCCAAGACCTTCACTCCCTTGCCCTGCCAGGCCTCCGGGTGGTAGTGACTCACCCTTGTGGCAGGTCCCAAAGAACATCATGCTCTCCTGCTGGCTACCCTTAACCCTGCCTAGGTCTCAAGACATAGTCCCTTCAATAAACTGTCCTTGGTTGTGCCCTGGAGCATGCATATGCTCCTGCCAGAACTCTCAGTGAGACTGCACCACCCCTTTAGCACCTATGAATGCTCTGCACAAGAATGCAGGAGAATGTCCAATTGGAATAATACATCTCTGTGAGCCTGTGCTGGACGGCTGGGTAGAACCATAAACAGCCTTGCCATCAGAGAGCTCCTTGCTGTGGCCCCCACCTCTGCTGCTGCCCTGCCCTTGTCTGGGCTCCCACCCTGGCGCTACTTGCTTGAATCAGGAGCCGTCCTTAGGATCTGTATGAAGCCACTGGCTCTTCTCCACTGTGACGTTGTCACCACAGTCTGAGGTCAGGAGAACCTAGGGGGTCAAGTCTTCCCAGGACTGCCTATGAGTGCTAGGCCTCAGACATGATCCATAAGTGTGGAAAAAGGCACCAAGGCTTAGAAGGACAGCAAGGGTAGGACAGGGCTCCCATGCTTGGGGTTCAAATCTTCTGGATTGACCGACTCAGGAGAGAGGAAGGACAGACAGGAAGAGACAAACTGCAAACAACCATGGCCAGACATGTCAGGTCTTAGAAACTGTGGGAGTCCTCGGCCTGGCAGCCTGGGAAGCGTCAGTTCTGTGCTGCTGGGGAGAGGGACAGCCATCTGCCTCTGTCCTACTTGTTATTATTTTCCCTTTTTCTCCTCTGCCCCAGCCATATTAGTTCTACAGCTGGGGCAGGTGTGAGCTTGGGAAATGGGCTGATGTGTATTCTAGGGCCAGGGTCTGGGGAGAGTTAAAAGCCTTAGATGAGAGTGACAAGGAGATGACAGCTGGCCCCTATAGTCCATCCCCTGCCACTGACAGGGCAGGAAGGAGAAGACCCCCACTGACAAACTCAGCAACTTCCCACCAGGAAGCCGACACCAGATGCTGAGTTTCTGCAGCTCTCACAGTGACGCCTCCAGTGCCAAAACAATTAGGATAAACAATCCCAGGTATCATTAATAGTGTGTTTAAAAATGAAGCCAATTTGACAATCACTTTCTCCACATGGAAAAAATTGGAGAGACCATTATATCTCTTCCTAACTAGTTAAACTCGCCTCGTGCTTCTCCATGAGAGCACTGTGCTCCCCTTGAGGTTGGCTGATCTTCCTCCCTCAGAGACTTGGAGCCACACAGACAGAGTTCAGTCCCCAGCTCTGCCCTTCACCTGAGGGGAGGCATTTCATCTCTTTGAGGGCCTGCTTCCTGAGGAGAGGTTACCTACTTCTCGAGACTGTTGGGAAGGTTGAGACTTAGCCCAGTGCCTGGCACCTGACAGTGTTAACAGATGAAGGGGGTCCAGCCTCATGTCATTGTCAGCCCACATGCAGAGACAGGGACAGTTCCATCAAACTTTATTTGTCAGAAGGCCAGCAATTCTGGAGAACAGTGAGAGTGACCTCTCCAAGACTGTTCTGATCTTCCATTTTCAAAATCACAGTTTTATAAATAAAAGTCAAAAGCAAAAACCATACTGACCCTTATCTTAAATAACAGTAATTAACATTTATCTTAAACAACTGTAATCACCACAACCTATGACCCATAATAAACAATAATTGGCATAACCCATGATCCATATAACAACATTCTAATTCAAAAGTTAATCTCCTAAATCAATGGCCTTAAACTACTCCAGATGTATGCTTTTAGGTTAAAGCCAAATTTACAAAATGAGGATGGAAGTCATGAGGTGAAGGTTACATAGGACCTAAGCTGGCCAAAGCAGCTGTGTCATCTCAGCCCTGGCCTAACTGACTCCATCTTACTCACACTACATGTGCCCTCAGAAGGAGAATAATGAATAGTATCTGCTATTATTTATCATGATTAAGCCATGAGCCATAGGTTTACGTCCTGAGATCATCTCACTGCTCTAAGTAGGACAGTCCATGGTTAAGAACACAGGATCTAGCATCAAATTGACCTGGGTTACATCCCAGCTCTGATGATGAATAGCTGTGCAACCTTAAGCAAGTAACTCAAATTCAGTGCCTCAGTCTCCTCATCGGTGTCATGGCAATAACAATAGGAACTGGGTGGTAAAGTCATTAGGAAGGTAATGATCTCCACACACACACTAGCAGCGTTGCTGCTGTGGGTGGTGTTTGTTGGAGGAATGATGAGGCGTCATTGCCCACCCACAGTCTCTCCTCCCACCAGATCATTATGGTTCCTGCTTCTTCACTGAAGCTGCTGGTCGGAAGTCTTCGGAGTTACAGTGGGGGAAAAGTATTTACTTAACCAAACCAGTGATTCTTGACCCCAGTTGCTTACCCAGGGAGCTTTTTAAATCCCCATACCCCAGGCTGCAGGCCAGACCAATAAAATCAAACTCTCCAGAAGTCGGCCCAAGCATCGGCACCCCCAGGTGTCCCACTGTGCAGCCAGAGTTGAGGATTCCTTGGTACGCTTTGTCTCCACTAATCTGAATACACAACTCATCCAATCCTCCAACAATTGTTGGAGATAGTTGGTAACTACAAACTCCCCCTCATTTAATCTGGAAGGAAACTGAGGCACAGAGTGGTTGAAGGGACATAACGATGTTACCATCCCATTCCCATAATGAGGAAACTGAAGCCTGCTGAACCATCCCTGCCCACCACAGCAGTGGAACCACCAGTGCATTGTGGGAGAGTCCCACGGTGGCTATCTTCCAAGGACCAGTGGCTTCCCATGATGTCAGTGGCTTCAAGGGAAGAACGGGGAAACCTAACGTGGAGGCTTGGAAGAAACAGAAAGACAAATGGGGGTTCAAGACTCACTTTTGCATGGGATAGCTTAATGCCAGGTTCTTCCCACCTATGTGCCTTGAATTTGAAATCTAGTATTTAAAAGGTTAAATACAAAGTGGAGTCCTGGATTGAAGTCTGGAACAGAAAAAAGAACATTCATGGGAAAACTAGTGAAATCAAAATGAACCGCAGTGTAGCTGATAGTATTATACTGACACTAGTTTCTTAGTTTTGTCAGTGCACCATGTTTCAAAGAGACACTAACATTAGAAGTAGCTAGGTGATGGGTATCAAGGAACTCTCTGCAACTCTTTGCTTTGCAACTATTCTATTATAGTTTAAATTAAAAAAAATAAATAAGGTGTGGGTTGCACCTGTGGCTCAGTGAGTAGGGCACTGGCCCCATATACGGAGGGTGGCAGGTTCAAACTCAGCCCCAGACAAACTGCAACAAAAAAAATAGCCAGGCACTATGGTGGGTGCCTATAGTCCCAGTTACTCAGGAGGGTGAGGCAAGAGAATTGCCTAGGCCAAGAGCTGGAGGTTGCTGTGAGCTGTGACACCATGGCACTCTACCAAGGGTAACAAAGTGAGACTCTGTCTCTTAAAAAAAAAAAAAAAAAAGAAAGAAAAGAAAAGAAAGAAGGTAGGTGCAGTGGTTCATGCCTGTGATCCTAGCACTTTGGGAGGGTAAGGCAAGAGGATCAGGAGGATTGCTTAAAACCAGGAGTTCAAGATCAGCCTGAGAAACACTATGAGACTCCATCTCTACAAAGAGGAAAAAAAAATTAAATAACAATAAGTGCGGTCCAGGGATACCACTTGGATGACACCCCTCAGGTTATGCAAAGTAGCAGCCCTGTCCCAAGCTAGATTTTAGGTCCTTTCGCCTCAAAGTTCTCCCTTCTATGACATATCCAGTAGAGAGGACATTCACACTTGCGTGGCTGAGCTTCCTGGTGTGAATAGCCTTGTTAAGTCACCCAGGAAGGTAGTGTGAAAGTCCAGAGACTTCTTCTTGAAGATTTAGCTGGTGTGTCCAGCACTACCTCCCCCCGCCACCCGGGATTTCACTGCAGCTGTTCTGTGGTCTTCTGGAAGACATGCTGGGGTCTGGAGACGACAGAGTAGAGGGGAAGAGATGGTAGGGGGGCCAATGCTATGGGTTGAATCATGCCCCCAATTCAAATGTTGAAGTCCTAGCCCCAGCACCCCAGAATATGACCATATTTGGAGATAAGGCCTTCAAAGAGGTGATTAAGTGAAACTGAGGCCATCAAGGCAGAGTCCTAAGTGACTGGCTGGTGACCTCCTAAAAGAAGAGACTAGGACCCGGGAGGACGAGACAGAGGAAGGGCATGGGAGGGCACAAGGGGCGGCCTCTGAAGGCCAAGGGGCAAGGACTCAGAAGAAAGCAACCTTGCCGGCACCTGGGTCCTGGACTTCAGCTCCTGACGATGGGGAAAGTACGTGTCTGCTGTTACAGCCATCCAGTTTTTGGTGCTTTGATCTGGTGCCTGAGCTGAGTAAGCCAAATGCCTAGGAATACTCCTGTCTGTGAGGGGTTCTGGGGGCAGGGAAGAGGAAGGAGGAGGAAGGCAGAGAAGCGGAGGAGATGACAGCAAAGAAAGAAAGAGGAAGCACAGAAGGAAGGAACAGGGGGCCTGAGTGTGAGCCCGCCCAGGGCTGGCTCCACAGCTGTTAAAACACCAAGAATGTCCCCTGCTCGCTGGTAAATGCTGTCCCTCATGCCCCCAACCCCTGCAGCCAGCTTGTTGCCCCTCAAGTCCCCCACCCCACTCCCAGCCTCACAGCCTTCTCTGTCCCCCTCGGGCAGGGCAGCGGGCGTGTACTGTGTGGTTACCCCTCCCCCCAACTCGTGTGTGGCCTTGACTGGTTGGATTTTCTTGGTCCTATGATTTCTCATTGCTGAGGTCCTGGAGTTCTTCTGAGTCTCCAGAGAGACTACAGAAGTAAAAGTCTTAGCATAGTGGTGAAGGGCTCAATCCACAGGGCCTTTTGTCATTACTTTCCTGCTGCTTGTGACTGGGTGAGGCTGTGGTTACCAGGGGACAGTTACAGGTGTCTGATAGCTGATGTGAGAACACCTGCACTTGTCACCAAGAGAGGCTACATAGGGGAGCCGTCCTGGGGCTGGGGTTGGGGCTGGGTCCCCAATGCAACATTGATTGAGCCCATCTGGTGCCCCGCAAAGTATAGGAACCTCAGCCTCCAGCAAGGCTTCCTGTGGCAGGCAGGGGTGGGGCTGGTAATGAGACAGGGGCTAGCCCTGAGGGTGACAGAGCAAGATTTGACCCCCCAAGAGGATAGGTCAAAGCTGGAATTAGGAACGCAGCCAGAAGAACAAAGATAGTGTCCAGAGCTGGGGAGGACGTGGGCACAGCAGTGCTTAGGGGAAGGTGGATGGGGTCCCCAGGCCCTCTAGATTCAAAGATCAGGGTCACATACCCACCCACCCCCCACAATGATGGCAATTTATCGAGCACCCGATAGGTGCCAGGTGCAATGCCAGATGCTCCGCATTCATATCTCAGCTAGTTCTTGCAAATCTCTGTAAATCAAAGCCCATTCGACAGATCCAGAAAACTGGGTACCTAAGATGGGGAGTTACTTCTTCAAAGGCCAATAGAGAAAGAAGCCAAGATGGAAATCTTCCCAGGTCTGTCTGACTCCCAAACCCAAATGGCTCCTGTGAAATCCTAAACTCTTCCCTACCTGGGACTAGTCTGGCTCAGGTGTGAATAGATCTGTGGAAAGCTGGAACATCTTCAGCTTGGGCAAGGTGGGGCTGGTGGCCCTGGTGTCTGTCCTGGCACCACGATGCTAGCTGCCCACTTCTGTAATCTCCCAACACCAAGCTCCTCAGGGACCAAGGAGGGGAGCAGGTGAGAAACAGCAAGTGGCCACATGTAGGGTGCTGGCCACCAGTCACAGGTGACAAATGCCACCGTGACAATGTGACAATGTCAACAATAATTGCTTCTGCCACCTTTCGTTCCAGGCTGCAACATGACTAACAGGGCTGCAGGTGGCATGACAAGTCGGGAAATTGTTGAAGATTGAAAACCACAGAGGAGGAAGCGGCAGTGTTCTCAAGTAATTACTTCCCCCTCGTGGGAGTAATGAGAGAGCTGGTACCCACATGCTGGGGGGAGCCTGCCAGAGGCATCAGCTCCTCCCGCACCTCCTACTTCTCCACCTGTCGCCTCCAAAAGTGTGCAAAGGTGTGAGCCCTGCCATTCTTGAGGCTCCTGACATATTAAAAAATAAAAGAAAGCCCAAACAATCGAGTCGCGGCACACCTTGAATGAACGTTTCCACATTTTAACACCCTCAAGGGGGAAAAAAAGGCAAAGCAATATAATTATACTTTTCATAAGATAATTATGGGAGTCCTAAAATATTATCAATTTTGTGTTCCCTGTGGGCAATAAAGTCCAGGAATGGGGCATAAATTTAAAGTTTTAGAATAAATTACTTCTTTCAAACCTGTTAGCGGATCTCTGACCATAATGGTGTACAAATCTTATTTGGACATGATGTCAGAAATTTTTTTTTTTTTTTTGAGACGGAGCCTCAAGCTATCCCCCTGGGTAGAGTGCCATGGCATCACAGCTCATAGCAACCTCCAACTCCTGGGCTCAAGCGAGTCTCCTGCCTCCGCCTCCCAAGTAGCTGGGATCACAGGCG
>CAUYQV010164996.1:0-29015 GCA_963574575.1 Galagoides demidoff | reverse complement strand
TGTGATCAAGAAGGCGTATAGGAGTATGGGTGCGGATGTAGAGCATTTGTTATCCTCAAGCACTGCTTGTGAAAACGTAAACTCGGCTCGGCGCCTGTGGCTCAATCGGCTAAGGCGCCAGCCACATACACCTAAGGTGGCGGTTCGAATCCCCAGCCCGGGCCCGCCAAACAACAATGATGGCTGCAACCAAAAAAATGGCCGGGCGTTGTGGCGGGCACCTGTGGTCCCAGCTACTTGGGAGGTGGAGGCAGGAGACTCACTTGAGCCCAGGAGTTGGAGGTTGCTATGAGCTGTGATGCCATGGCACTCTACCCAGGGGGATAGCTTGAGGCTTCGTCTCAAAAAAAAAAAAAAAATAACAACTACATGTAATGTTTGTTTTTCCATTTTTTAGATACTTCATTTGGAATAATGGTCTCCAGTTACATCCAAATTGCTGCAAAAACTGAACGCATCCTTCTTTGTGGCTGAGTGGTGCTCAGCTTCTTTAGTAGATCATGCTTGTAATCTACTAAAGAATTGATGGGCACTTGGGTTGATCCCAAATCTTTGCACTTCTGAATTGTGTAGCAATAAACATTCATGTGCAGGTGTTATTTTTGTTGTTTGTTTGGTTGGGTTTTTTTGTTTTTAAATAAAATGATGTCTTTTCCTTTGGGAAAATACCCAGTAGTAGGATTGCTGGTAGGTCTACCTTTACTTCTTTGAGGAAACACCATACTGTTTTCCGTAGAAGTTGTGCTAGTTTGCTAACCCACCTATAGTGTATAAGCATTCCTTTATCTCTGCATTTACATCAGCAAATATTGTTTTTGGACTTTTTGTTCATACTTGTAATCTTAGCACTCTGGGAGGCCGAGGCAGGTGGATTGCCCTGAGCTCAGGAGTTCGAGACCAGCCTGAGCCAGAGTGAGAAACTGTCTCTACAAAAAAAAAAAAAAAAAAAAAAGCCAGGCATTGTGGTGGGCGCCTGTGGTCCCAGCTACTCAGGAGGCTGAGGCAAAAGAATCATTTGAGCCCAAGAGTTGGAGGTTGCTGTGAGCTATGATGCCACAGTACTCTACCTAGGGCCACAAGGTGAGACTCTGTCTCAGAAAGAAAAGAAAAGAGAAAGGAAAAAGCCAGTCTAACTGGGTAAGGTGATACTTCATTGTGTTTTTAATTTTCATTTTCCTGATAATTAGCAACACTGAGGTTTTTTATGTTTATTGGCCATTTATCTATCTTGTTTTTTATTTTTATTTGAATTTCAAATTAATCTGTATGCAAAAATGATTAGGTTGCAATGTTTCCATTTGTTAGGTAAAGTCCTGTTATAGTGGTGTCCTGCACTCAGGCGGTGTGCCATATATCCTTACCTTGTGACCCTTGTGGGGAGCACACCAATCCCCATCCCTCCTCTCTTCTCCCTCCCCCCAACTTGAATTGAACTGAGTTTTTTCTCTTCCATGAGCATATATTTGGTCATCTAACTGGCTTCATATTAGTATTGAGTACATTAGATACTTGCTTTTCCACTCTTGTGATACTTTACTAAGAAGACACTGTCTTGTTTTGAAAAGCTTCTGTTCGTATATTTTGCCCACATTTTGATGGAGCTATTTGATTTTCTGTCTTGCTGATTTGCTTGAGTTATTCGTAGATTATGGTTATTAGCCCTTTATCAGACGTATAGCTGGCAAATAGTTTCTACCATTCTGTAAGTTGTCTCTTTGTTCTGTTGATTATTTCCTTGGCTGTGAAAAAGCTTTTGAATTTAATCAAGCTCCATATATTTATTTATTTCTCTTGTTGCTATGATTGCTCTTAGGCCTTCTTCATAAATTCTTTGCCTGGGATGACATCTGGAAAAGTTTCTCTAGCATTTTCTTCTAGCTTTCTTATTGTTCCATGCCTTACATTTCGGTATTTTATCCATCCTGAATTAATATTTATGAGTGGTGAGAGATACGGAGCCAATTTCTTTCTTCTGCATGTGGCTATCCCATTCTCCCAGCACAATTTATGCACTAGGTCTTCTTTTTTCCAAAGTACATTGTTGTCTGCTTTGGCAAAGATCAATTTGCTGAATGTGAATGGTTTTATATCTGGGTTCTCTGTTTTGTTCTATTACTTATGTCTGTATTTTTGTTCCAATTCCATGTTGTTTTGGTTATTACAAGCTTATATAATAGTACAACTTGAAGTCTGATAATGTGATGCTTTCAGATTTGTTCATTTTTGGTGAAGATTGCTTTGGTTACTCAGGCTCTTTTTTTAGTTCTAAATGAAGCATAGAATTATTTTTTCTAGATCTGTGAAATATGACATTGGTATTTTTGTTAGTATTGCATTAATCTGTAAATTGCTTCAGGTAGTCTGAACATTTTAATAATGTTGAATCTACCGATCCATGAGCGTGACAGGTTTTCTTTCCCATTTTTTCGTGTCATCTGTGATTTCTTTCCTCATTGTTTCATAGTACTCTTTGTAGAGACCTTTCGCCTCCTTGGTTAAGTTATTCCTATGTATTTTATTTTCTTTGCCCCTATTGTGAATAGTATTGAATCTATGATATGACTCTCAGCTTGACTGTTACAGGAATGCTACTGATTTGGATACCATAATTTTGTAACCTGAGGATCTGCTGAATTTATGTTTCAAGTCCAAGAGTCTCTTAGCAGAATCTTTGGGGTTTTTTAGACATAATATCATCCGCAACAAGTGATAGTTTGATCCCTTCTGCCCCCATTTGGATACTCTTGATTCCCTTCTTTTGTCTAATTGCTCTGGTTAGGATATCCACCTCTAGACTGAAAGAAGTGGTGAGAGTGCACATCCTTGTCTTGTTCCAGTTCGTAGTGGGAATACTTTCAACTTTTCCCTATTCAGTATGATATTGACTGCGGGTTTGTCATATATGGCTTTTATAATTTTGAGATTATGATCTTACACAAGTTTGTGTAAACTTATGCCTAGTTTGTTGAAGTTTTCTATCATGAAATAGTGCTGAATTTTGTTGAATGCTTTACTCTGCATCTATTGAGATGATCATATGGTCTTTGTTTTTTGCTTCTGTTTATGTGGGGAATCACATTAATTGATTTACTTATGTTGAACCGTATTTGCATCCCAGGGATGAAGCTCACTTAGTCATGGTGGAGTTTTGTGTGTGTGTGCTCTTAAATTTGATTTGCTAGTATTTTCCTGAGGATTTTTCCATCTATGTTTATAAAATAATGGTCTATAATTTTCTGGTTTTATTGTGTCCTTTCCTGGCTTTGGTGTTAAGGTGATACTGGTTTCATATAATGAGTTGGAGAGGATTCCTTCCTTCTAGGCATTATGGAATAAATCCTTCTCCATGGATACCAGCTCTTCTTTGTAGGTTTAGTAAAATTTGGTTGTGAATCCATTTTGTCTGGTACTTTTTTCTTTTTGTTGGAAGCTTATTATTACTGTTTCAATCTCATTGCTCATTGTTGGTCTATTCAGGAGTTCTATTTCTTTCTGATTGATTCTCAGGAAGTGTGTGTTTCCAGGAATTTATCCATTTCCTCTACATTTTTGAGTTTATGTACATAGAGATTTTCACAATATTCACAAATGTTATTTTATATTTCTGTGTATCAGTTTTAATATCTCTTTTTCGCTTTTGATTGCACTTATTTGAGTCCTTTCTCTTCTATTCTTCATTAATCTAGCAATAAATCTATTAATTTTGTTTATCTTTCCAAAGAACTAAGTTTTTGTTTCACCAATCTTTTGTATTTATTGTTTGTTTCCCATTTCATTTAGTTCTACTATAACCTTAGTTATTTTTTTTTCCTTTGCTGGCTTTGACTTTAGTTTCTTCTTCTTTTTTTAGTTCCTTGAGATGTGTAATTAGGTGGTTGATTTGTGATCTTTCTGCCCTTTTGATGTAGGCATTTAAGACTATGAATTTTCCCCTTAGCACTGCTTTGGCTGAATCTCACAGACTTTTTTTTTCGGCTTGTGTCCCCTTTGTCATTCAGTTCAAGGCATCTTTTGATTTCCATCTATATCTCACTGTTGGCCTAATAATTTTTCAGCTGCAGGTTGTTTAATTTCCATGACTGTGTGTAAAATTGAGTATGTCTCTTGGAGTTGTGTTCTAGTTTTATTCCACTGTGGCCTGTGAAGATACATGGTGTGATTTCCATTTTTTTTAATTTGTTGAGACATGCTTTGTGGCCTAAGATATGACCAATTTTAGAGAATGTTCCATGTGCTGATAAAAAAGATTGTATATTCAGTAGATGGAGGAGGAATAAAATGTTCTGTAAATGTCTGTAGAATGCTGGCACTTTGCTCATCTCTGTCCCTCTCTCTGGAAGGCAGGTCACCCAGAATGACCATGTTTTGGGGTCACACATATCCCCTGGGACCCAGAAGCCACCTGTGGCTTCTATAGTCTAAGCCAGAGTTTAGAAATCTTTGTGTGAGAACAAACAAGACAAAAATTGAGGGGCTAACATCCCCTGGGGAGGACAAATGCACATGGTAGGTGGAGAGGAGGAATATGGTGCCTGAAACACTAACTCAGGTTTATGGTAAAAGGAAAGACTCCAAGGGTGCTAGTAGGCTGCTGCTGTGTTCTCAAGAAGCTACCAGTTCACTGGTGGCAGAAGCTTTATGGCAGTATAAAGGCTAACACCTTAGAAGCCTGCTGACTGGCAGAGCTGTAAGAGAGAGTAACAAACTGCTCCATCAACCACTTTCTCTGGACTCTAAGCATCTCAGGTATTGTCATCTTTTGATATCTTGCTCTTTCTTGTTCTGCTCAGCAACCTCTTTCTATGGAATCTCTTGTAGGTTCTGGCACTTTTCCCTCAGAATTATACCTGATATATTATCGTTTGCTTGTTTGTTTGCTTTGATTCATCTAAAACATTTTCTTCTTCCTGAAATGACCTGGCACCTGGTGTCTCTGGGTAGCCATCTTGTCTCCCCCAACCCTCTAATCCAGCAAGGTTCAAGTATATGATACATTGTGATTGTAGTCATCATGTGGTACAGTAGATCTCTTGAACTTATTCCTCCTAACTGGATTGTTCCTTCCAACTTTTGGATCTGCTGATAGCTTTTTCTTTGTAACAATTTGTATGCATATTAGCATTCTCCTGTTTCATCCCAAGAATACAAATCTTTTCTGCCTTTTTTACTTCTTTATTTCCCATACCAACCCACCTAGGGTACTCAATAGTTGGTAAATGATTTTAAAATTAACGAATGGCTGATTTTTATCATCTCTTTAAATTCCATAATCTACAAGAATATTTGAAGCATTTCTTATTAGATAATACAATCTACAAGAATATTTGAAGCATTTCTTATTAGATAATACACAGATCTGCCAGTTAAGGACAAACACAGAACCCAGGATAACTAATACTACATTTCAAGGATATCTTATATTGTATCTTCCTTAAAAAGTATATAAGTAAGGAACTTATATTCCAGGGAAGTTGTTCATCTTATATGTTTTTTTATAATCTAAAAAGTGTACATTTTATACATTTTGAAAGGTTCACCAGATTTGGATGTGTGACTATTAAGATTTTGTTCATGGGCTAGGCACAGTGACTCACACCTGTAATTCTAGCACTCTGGGAGGGTGATGCTGGTGGATCGCTTGAACTCATGAGTTCAAGACTAGCCTGAGCAAGAGCAAGACTTCATCTCTAAAAAATAGGTGGGCACTGTGGCAGGTACCTGTAGTCCCAGCTACTTGGGAGGTTGAGGCAAGAAGATCACTTGAACCCAAGAGTTAGAGGTTGCTGTGAGCTATGATGCCATGGCACTCTTCCGGGAGCAAGAAAGTGAGACACTGTCTCAAAAAAAAAAAAAAAAGATTTTGTTCATCACAAACTTCATTCCTACATAGAAATAGCAAGAAATATGGGAGTCTAGTCACTCCTGTCCAAGTAAATTATCTTCCTTCCAAATATGTGCCTGTGATTCCTAGTGTCTGCAAGTGTTTTGTGTGGGTGGGTTGTGGGCAGGTCCATCTAATAAAAACTCTTGATACACTGCTTGTGGCAGGGCCTGTTAATTGAACCTGACCCTAGCAAGTACGATGGATAGCAAAGTAGCTTGTCTACATTTCTAATTCTACAACAGCCATGTGCAGTAAGGTTGGGTGTTTTATGGTTTTTACTTTTAATTTTGTATACTTTGGTAATGTTTAATTTTTATGTGTGAATCACTATTTAATTTGAATGCTAACTAATTTACAATATACTTGTCCAGAGGAATAATCCTTGGACAATTTTTAAATCATTTTTGCTGAGTTGTTGATGAATTAGTTCAGACCCATCTACAGTTAAAAGGCCTGGGCTTAGTTCTGTCTCAGAGCAGAAAGTTGTAAAATACTATATAAGTTTAGGAAATCAGTCTATTTTTAGGGAGCAAAATTTATTCTAAGCAATTCATCTAGGATATTCATTTTGAAGATTTCATTCTTTCCACAAAAATGACTCTAGGTCAAACAATGTGCTGCATGTTTATTCCAAAAATCAAGAGACTCATAATTAAATTTACTATTTATATTCCATTGGAAAGCATTTTGAAGCTTCAAAACTTATGCTAGAACTATAAACAATTAGAATAAAGAAGAGCAATCAGTCAGTGTAAAACAATTTTTTGTATCTAAAAGTTAACTGAACCAGGAATGAAGAAAAATGATGCCTGTGTTCCTCTTACGTTACATGTATGTGAGCATCAAAAATGAGGTCAGTTTTGCGAACTAATAGCTAATAATTTTAAAATCAGAGAAAGATTTATTCTGAAAAATTATTTTTTCTATATAAACTCGAGCATTAATAAAAATTCCAATATGAATAAAACAGTTTAAAATTTGGCACTATTATTTTAACTATTCTATTTACCATTATTCTATGGCAAAAATGTTTGGATAGATTTAATTTAAATGACTTTAAATGTGTTAGAAAATTATTATGGTCTAATTCACTGCTCTAATATTATTACAAATAATTACTTTACTAAATCTCCTTTATCAACAGTGTGATCATCTTAATGGTTAGATGAAGAAAACCATAAAAATAAAATCTGAATAATAAACTGTTTGAGTTTAACGTTTGCAATCAGAACCTATTCGTGTCAATTATATGTAATCATAGAGCTTTGAGCTTAGGAAATAAAAGAATGATTATAACACTTCAAATCACTGTGGAAAATATTTTATCCCACCAATTTCTTTCTTCTGAGTATTCTCTTATCACCATTTTTTATACTTTGTATTGCTTTAGGCTAATTTTTATGTTTTAAGAATAGGTGAACATTTTTATTTTATCAAAAAGTCTCCTTTCTCCTTCCTTAAACCCCTCTCTGCTTGCCTCAGTCTCTTCTTTCTCTCTCTGTCCAGCTCTCTCCCCCCATTCCCTCTTACATACTCTCAAACCAAATATAGTCTCCTAAGTTAAGTCCTGCAATCAATGAACCATGAAACATTTGTTCTTTGTCACTTCTCTTTTTCATGTTTTAGAAAAGGAATATGGTAATATCTGTTTCTACGTAAGAAAGTCAGTGGAAATTTGAAGTAAATTTCTAGATGACTGTCCATAGTGTATGCACTTCTTTTAATGTAAAAAAAACTAAAGCACATGTCAGTTTTATACTCTTAATTACTCAAATTTTACCTTCATCATATTTATACAAAAGGAAATTTGAAAAAGAAAAGGCACCATTTATAGCTATTTCCTCAGTTATACTGAATGTACCTTTTATTGTGGAGCTTCTGGGAGAAAAAAAAAAAAAAAAAACTAGCTTTCTCCTGTTGCTGACCTAAAAAATCAAACTCTGTTTTCAAGAAAATTGTTTCGTATTTGTTTCTAAGTCAATAAGAGTTCCATGTGTTCTAATGACATACAGAAGAAATATGTTAATTGCCAGGAAGAACTAAAATTTTGTTCAAAACTTCTCTCATTTCTGCCTAGAAAGTCATTGAAGTGACAAGTCTTTAAATAAAGAAATTCCCCTCTGACTGTAACTTACGCCGGCTCAGAGAAGTCTAAATGACCTAAAAGAGCTTAGGGACACACCGTAGGAGGTTACTACTTCTGCAGCAGAGAATTTCCTCCCTGTGTAGAAAATGTCCTTTAGGACTTCCAAGTCTTGGGGATCACTTGGAATTAAGTTAGGAATATGAAAGTAATTGTCGAGATAACTTAGACTTTTAAGTGTCTTACAAAAATGCCATGCAAATCCTCTTCCCTTTGTTCATTCTATCCCTGGCTTCATGAAATCAACCTATTTCTAATCATTTTCTACTACATTTTCATAACCCTACCCATAAAAGGAACCACCATTCCATAAACACCATTTGTCTTTATTTATAAACTTGTATGAGTTTTGAGATCTTATAAGGGAAATGAATACATCTTCTAAAATATATAGTGTAAATAAAAAGGGTGAAGAAAGAAAACAATATCACTTTTAAAAACTGGAATAAAAATATCTTTTCGATAAGAATGAACTTGTCTATAAATCCAGTTCTGTTATTATTTAAAGACTATCCCATGAATTAAAAGAGATAAGCACAGATGATTCATTAGCATAGAAAAAAATATTAAAACAGGGCTAATATTACTTTCTTGTGTCTGCCACCTCCTAAATCTCAGCTATCACAGCACCATCAATCATAGTCTTACAACTCACAGTGGACATCTTCCCCAGCTTCAGGAGGACTTGAGCTTTTGAAAATTGGCTTTAGACTTTCCAAGTTATGCTGAATTCCTTGGTGCTCCCACTAAAGAGTAGAGGCAACAAAAGAAACATGATAAGTTGAAAAACCAGAAAGACATTTTCCCCAACTGTAATCACCCCCCCCCCCAACAATGGATCCCACAGTTCCCAAAGTGTAAAACTCACGTCTTGGGATTCTTGCAAATGACTCTCCTCTAGGAATAAGGCCTGGTTAATGATGAAGGAGGAAACTTTGCAACGGTCAGGGCTGTAACTGCATCACATGCTTTAGTGGTGATACCAATCACTGGTACCTTGCCACATAATTGGTGTTAATATTTCACACATGTATTTTTGGTAGAATAGAGAGATGAATAAATGAAAGCACAGTAGCATCAAATCAAATAAAGCTGATGCCTAGAGTCAGAAATATGTCATCTTGGAGTCATATTTCTATTGGATAGACTGAGATCAAACAGGAATGCTGTTGACTTGTCTCAACTATAGTTCAGCCACATCTGGCCCTCATCACCCACCTGGCAAAGTTTCTGCTATACTTTATTAGTTTTCTATTTTTCTACTTTTCTGTCTGCAAATTTTTCTTACTGAGAAATAATTTATTACTGTTTCTCATCAAAACCCCCTTTGAGTTGTGATAGAGAAATTAAGGTGCAAAAATAAAAATCATTTGCTGGGACACCATGCTGACTCAGCTGCAAGAAATAATTCAAACTGGACTTCCAATATTCTGACATATAGCCCCAAATAGTATCATAATTATTTTTTGACCACAGCCAAAAGGCCTCCCAAGTGTCCCTATCCAGAATAAAATGTTAGTCATTTCTCAACCAGACAAAACACAAAACAAGCTTATGTACTTTCTGAGATTGTGTTATATATTAGACAGGAATAAAAGAAGCAGAGGCTGCTTTTTTCAAATCTATGAAAATTTTTTTTCTTTTTGTATGACTCAATACCAGAGAGATTGTTTTGTTTGATTTTTACTGAATCTACCAATATTAGAACCTTAGTTTGTATCTTTTCAGATAAAAACAAGAAAACTTAAGAAAGCTTTGCTCAAAACTACACACACAAAAAAATATTTCTTCAATGTAGAATCACCAACCAAGGATTTTTTTCTAATTAACTGCACAAATCAGACTATAGTCATTTTTAATGAAAGTAATTATATTCAGAATTAATAACATTCTTCAAATTGTGAGTCATAAAATGTTTGCTAAATATCCCATTTAATAGTACCATAAAAAATTCCTATTCATTTCATAACCAGAGTTATGGAAAAACATATTAAAGGAAATTAAGCTTAAGTGCCAAATAATTAACAAAAAAGAGGAAAAAATCATTTGTTTATATGTTTGTTTCATGTAACTCTCAGTATTTAATACTCTTAAATCTCATATTCTAATTATGTCTATTAATATTATTAAATAAACAGCCTGACAATAAACACAACTTCTGTTTTACACCACTCTAGGGTGTAATACTATTTCTACTCTGATGTTTATCTACATTTTGTTTTTCATCTACAACACTGACTTTTTTCTAAAGTGGACATGATAATTAATTATGAAGTATTTTAGTTTCATGCAAGAAATATAAATTTGGATGCAAAAAAGAAAGAAAGAAAGAATGAATTAGGGTGCTGTCCTCAAAGTATTTATAAGCTACTGGAGAATAGGGTTTTTACACAGTTTCATATAGATACTGATTTGAAAAGTACAGTCTAAAACAAATATAGAACATGAAGCAGTCTTTATTGACTGAAAAATAATAAAGTTCAAAATAGGAGTGAATGTGACACTTATCTGCTGAAGGCAATGAGAATATAGCAAGGATTCCAGGGGTTCTGGGTATTCCAAATTTGGAAATCGAAAGGCTGAGTACAAGTTAAAGATTTACAGCACAGATGTAGATGTGCTGCTTTTCATCACCAAAGTTATAGTGAAAATTCCAAGTATATAAAACATTGTGAAAAACTTAGCATAAAAAAGAGAAGAGAACACTAACCCTTGTGAAACTCTAATGACTAGGAGGTGAGAGAGAAAAGAAGTACCAGTGAAAAAAAATTTGAAGATGTTGTGGTGACACAGAAGAGCAGAATAAAGGGTTTTTCAAAGAAAAGGTTCTCAACAGGATCACATGAAGCTGTAATAGCTTGTGAGGTGGAAGATTCTAAAAGGCCATTGATTTTCACTAGAAATATATCATCAGTGACCCATTCTAGGAGTCTAAGTTTCAAGAAACTAAGATTCAATTTCAGAGTTTACAAACAAAATTAAATTATAAAATGCTACTAAATATTTATAATAAATTATTTAATATTATAAAATTAATTTATGATTAAAAATAGGAATAAGTATAGACTTCTCATTAGAATAAATTCAAAGCTCATTATAAATAGGCATCAGGACCCAAATAAAAACATTGATTTGTTTAAGGTAAGTGACTTCTGGGCATGAAAAACAAGAAAGATTTTAAAAAGTAAAGACTAGGGACCCTAAGGAGGGTGAGGTGTGCAAGGTGTGAGAGTAATGTTGGAAAAACTACAATCAAGGGTGAAGATCAAGAGAATAAAGATTAACATTAGGGATTAGAATAGAAATTATAATGGTTAACTTTTGAGAAGATATTCCTTGTTTCCTTGGCAGATGTACACAAATAGAGAAATACATTTTATAAAGTTTATTTCAGTAATTTTACTTTAAAGAGAAAAAAAAAACCCTCTTCTACCATCCCACCACTTTACAAATATTGGAATGGTATGTAAACTTTATCTTAACACCTCTCTCACAAGCTATATCTAACTCCCATCCCAGAAAGGAGGTTGAGGAACAACAATGGACAACAGTTGTCATTAAACAGAAGAGAAATGTTAGCTCAATCATCACCCTACCAGGAAATTCAGAAGATTCTTTTCAGTCTTTTCTTACTTCTCTGCAGAACCTGAAGATGTTCCTCACATGCCCCTTCTGGAAGTTCTCCCTCCCTTTGTTTTAACTACAACCATCCCACCATTACCTTCTGCTAACTCATTTTCCTACTCTGTACCTTTTATAGCCTCTTCTTCCTCTATTTATACTTTAAATGCTGAAACTTCCTCTGTTCATCCTCTTCTTCCTCTTTCTTCACACTGTCCCTAAAAGGTCTTATTTCAATAATGATGTGAATTATCACCTCCATGTTGATCAGTTAGTTACAGAAGTGTATCTTTAGCTTGGACCTCTCTGCTGACCTCTAGATTCATATTATAATTCTTGTCTGGGTTGCAGGAGTGTCCAATCTGCAGCCCAAAGGCCACATGCTAATTTTGTAAAGATTTTTTTGCTCATCTGTGGTGTCAGATATCATGAGAAATATGCATGGACCTTTTTTTTTTTTTTCTAATCAGCTTTCCTTAGTGTTTTTGTATTTAATGCATGGCCCAAGACAACTCCTATTCTTCCAATATGAGGCAGAAAATAAAAAAAGTTTGGACACCCCTGCAAGATATCCCATCATTTTCCCAATAAACTGTCAAGATGGAAAATTATCAATCATCATTCAGGGTTTTCTTGTCTTCTTTATTCATCTCCTCTCCACATTCAATTCAATCACTGAATTCAGTAAACTATATTCCCAAATATCCCCCCAGTATGACCAGAATTTTAGTCCCTTGAAGGTAAAAAAAAAAAAAAAAGGGTACATGGAGGCTATAGCATATATTGGTTAAAAGCATCATACATGGAATGAAATAAACTTGGATTTCAATTTCAATACTGAAACTTCAGTATACTTAATAATTTCACCTATTTGAACCCCAGACTCAGGCCAGGCACAGTGGCCCACACCTGGAATCCCAAGACTCTAGGAGACCAAGGCAGGTGGATCACTTGAGCTCAAGAGTTCAACACCAGCCTGAGCAAGAATAAGAACCTAGAGGAAGGAGGCAAGATGGCAGACTAGAGCCAGGTTTACACAGAGGCTCCTATCCAGAAGGAAAGTTAAAGGATAGAAGTTTAGCAAGTAAGCTGATGGTTTGGATCTGAGCCAAGAGAGAAGATTGAAGAGTGCGCATCAACCCTGCTGAGGTGAGCTACAACCCAAGGAAAAAAACAATAAGTACAAAACCCATTGCCAAGCGGACGAGAGTCTCCCCTCCACCACCATGAGAACAGGTCACAGTATACTTTCTACAAACAAATGAGCAGAGTTCAGATTTCCTATTTTATCCCATGGGAGAGACTCTCTAAAAACCAGAACTCCTTTCCCAGAGAGGACCCACTAGTATGCCATGACACTCTCCCACCAGGCATAAAACTGAACATATACTCCACCCACAATTCTGAACTCCCAGCAATGACCTCTACTCTCACCCCATGGTCTGGAAGCCTGTTCCCAATGGAGTCCAGATTCGTGGGCATTTTCTTGAGAGGTGTGGACAGGGCATGAGCTGTTACAAGTCTGTGCTGATTGGCTGCATGGGTGTAAAGCAGGGACTGTGGAGCAAGGGAGCCATACAGGAGAGGGAGAATAGTGCTCCACGGAGCAGTGCAGCAGCAACAGCGGGGACAATAGGGTTCACATCCCTGGTGATGTTTTGGAGAAACACTTCCCACCTCTTTTAGCAAGCAGAGGGAGCCAGGCCTCTGCTCCAGTGGCAGCCATGGGTAAAACAGATCTGGGATGGAAACACAGGCCCTGTGAGCAAAGGATATGCCTGAGGCAATACCTGTCCAGGTCAAGGGTACAGGGATGGAGAATAGAATCCCTGTATGTGCAGAGGTGGCATACTCCCAGGGCAGGGCTGAGTCAGAATTGCTGCAGAAGATGCAAATGGCCCCCAGGGGAGCATAGCTGGGACAAAAGCAGATATGGGAGCAGCATCAGCCCAGGGAAGGGCAGGAACTGAGAGCCCTTTGTGAGCTCTAACCACACCAACCCCAGCACAATCATCTGTCACTAAAGTAAACTCATTCAGAAACTTTTGATCAAATTCCAACTTCTACAATCATGAAAGGATTAAAAATGTCCACTGGACTTTTGAAAAACTTGATACCCAAAATACTACCAGGCTTATCAATATTTACAATTAATGTGAATGGCTTAAATTGTCCTCTAAAGAAGCACAGGTTGGTTGATTGGATACAAAAACTCAGGCAGATGACTGTTGCATAGAAGAATATCATCTTACCTTAAAAGATAAATATAGACTCAGGGTCAAGGAATGGTCATCTATATTTCAGGCAAATGGCAATCAGAAAAGAGCAGGTGTTGCAACTTTATTCACAAATACAATAGGCTTTAAGCCAACAAAAGTAAGGAAAGATAAAGATGGTCACTTCATATTTGTTAAGGGTAACACTCAACATGATGAGATTTCAATTATGCACCCAACAAGAATACACCTCAATTTATAATAGAGACTCTAAAAGACATGAGCAACTTGATGTCCTCCAGCACCATAAGAGTCAGAGATTTTAACACCCCTTTGACAGGGGTAGAGGATCTATCCAATAGATAGATCCTCCAATAAGAAGCTAAGAAAAGAAATTTTAGACTTAAACTTAACCATTCAACAATTGGATTTAACAGACATCTACACTACATTGTATTCTAACAAAACTAAATACACATTCTTCTCATTAGCCCATGGAACATACTCCAAAATTGATCACATCTTAGGTCACAAGTCTAACCTCAGCAAATTTAAAAGAATAGATATTATTCCTTGCATCTTCTTGGACCATTATAGAATAAAAGTTGAACTCAGTAATAACAGAAATCTTCACACTCATACAAAAACATGGAAACTAAATACACTTATGCTAAAGGGTAGCTGGGTCATAGATGAGATTAAGAAGGAAATTACCAAATTTTTCAAACAAAATGATAATGAAGACATGAATTATCAGAACCTCTGGGATACCACAAAGGCAGTGCTGAGAGAGAAATTTATAGCACTGCAAGCCTTCCTGAAGAGAACGGAAAGAGAGGGAGTTAATAACTTAATAGGACATCTCAAGCAGCTGGAAAAGGAAAAGCATTCCAATCCCAAACCCAGCAGAAGAAAGGAAATAACCAAAATTAGAGCAGAATTAAATGAAATTGAAGACAAAAGGATTATACAACAGATCAATAAATCAAAAAGTTGGTTTTTTGAAAAGGTCAATAAAATAGATAAACTTTTGACTAACCTAACCAGGAAAAAAGTTTAAAATCTCTAATTTTATCAATCAGAAATGACAAAGATGAAATAACAAGAGACTCCTCAGAAATTTTAAAAAATCCTTAATGAACATTACAAGAAACTCTATCCTCAGAAATACAAAAATCTGAAAGAAATAGACCAATACTTGGAAACACACCACCTTCCTAGACCTAGCCAGAATGAAGTGGAAACGTTGAACAGGCCTATATCAAGCTCTGAAATAGCATCAACTACACAAAATCTCCCCAAAAAGCAAAGTCCACGACCAAATGACTTCACATCAGAATTCTACAAAACCTTTAAAGAAGAATTAGTACCTATATTACTTAACATGTTCCTAAATATAGAAAAAGAAGGAATATCACCCAACACAATCTATGAAACAAATATCACCTTGATCTCCAAACCAGGAAAAGACCCAACAACAAAAGAAAATTATAGGCCAATATCTCTAATGAATATTGATACAAAAATATTCAACAAGATCCTAGCAAACAGAATCTAGCAACACATCAAACAAATTATACACCGTGACCAAGTGAGTTTTATCTGAGGCTCTCAAGGCTGATTCAATATATGTAAATCTATAAATATAATTCATCACATAAACAAACTACAAAGCAGACCATATGATTCTCTCATTTGATGAAAAAAAGTTTTTGATAATATCCAGTATCCTTTCATGATCAGAACATTTAAGAAAATGGGTATAGAAAAGACATTTCTTAAACTGATAGAGGCCATCTACAGCAAACCCACAGCCAATATCGTATTGAATGGAGTGAAATTGCAATCATTTCCACTCAGATAAGGAACCAGGCAAGGTTGCTCACTGTCTCCACTGCTTTTTAACATTGTAATGGAAGTCTTAGCCATTGCAATTAGGCAAGAAAAGGTGATCAAAGGTATCCATATAGGGTCGGAAGAGATCAAACTTTCAGTCTTCACAAGTGATATGATTGTGTATCTGGAAAACCCCAGGGATTCACTACAAAACTCTTGGAAGTGATCAAGGAATACAGCAATGTCCCAGGTTACAAAATTAAGACTCATAAATCTGCAGCCTTTATATATACCAACAGTTGTCAAACTGAAAAATCAGTCAAGGACCCTATTCCATTTACAGTAGTGCCAAAGAAGATGTAATATTTGGGAGTTTACCTAACAAAGGATGTGAAAGATCTTCATAAAGAGAACTATGAAACTCTAAGAAAAGAAATACATGAAGATGTTAACAAATGGAAAAACATACCATGCTCATGGCTGGGAAGAATCAAAATTTTTAAAATGTCTATACTACCCAAAGCAATATATAATTTTAATGCAATCCCTATTAAAGCACCACTGTCATACTTTAAAGACCTTGAAAAAATAATACTTTGTTTTATATGGAATCAGAAAAAACTTTGTATAGCCAAGACATTACTCAGAAATAAAAACAAATCAGGAGGAATCATGCTACCAGAACTCAGACTATACTATAAATCAATAGGATTAAAAACAGCATGGTACTGGCACAAAAACAAAGAGGTAGATGTATGGAACATAATAGAGAATCAAGAGATGAACCCAGATACTAACCATCATTTGATCTTCGATAAGCCAATTAAAAACATTCAGTGGGGAAAAGACTTCCTATTTAAAAAATAGTGCTGGGTGAACTGGCTGGCAATCTGTAGAAGACTGAAACTGGACCCACACCTTTCACCATTAACTAAGATAGACTCTCACCGGATGAAAGATTTAAACTTAAGACATGAAACTATAAAAGTACTAGAAGAAAGTGTAGGGAAAACACTGGAAGAACTCGGCCTGGGCAAATATTTTATAAGAAGGAGCCCCCAGGCAATTGAAGCAACACCAAAAATACGTTACTGGGACCTGATCAAACTAAAAATTTTCTGCACAGCCAAACACACAGTAAGTAAAGGAAGCAGACAGCCCTCAGAATGGGAGAAGATATTTGCAGGTTATGTCTCTGACAAAGGTTTAATAACAAGAATCCACAGAGAACTCAAACCTATTAGCAAGAAAAGAATGACTGATCCCATCTCAGGGTGGGCAAGAGAGTTGAAGAGAAAATTCTCTGAAGAGGATAGGTGCATGTAAAAAGCCCAAGTGCCCATCGACCCATGAATGGATTAATAAATTGTGAAACTAACTTATAAGTACCCACACTTCCATATGAAAGCTATAACCCAACTATAGCCCAAGATGAAGGAGAAAGAGGATAGGGAGGGGAGGGAAGAGGATGGGTGGAAGGAGAGTAATTGATGGGAACACACCTATGGTGCATTTTACAAGGGTACATGTTAAATCTACTAAGGGTAGAATATAAATATCTTAACACAATAACTAAGAAAATGCCATGAAGACTAGTTTGATGAAAGTATTTCAAATTGTATATAAAACCAACATATTGTACCCGATAATTGCATTAATGTACACAACTATGATTTAATAAAAAATAAAATAAAATAAATAATAACCTGTGTCTACTAAAAAGAGAAAAAAACTAGCCAGCATTATTGTGTGCACCTACAGTCCTAGCTACTTGGGAGACTGAGGCAACAGGATAGCTTGAGCCCAAGAATTTGAGGTCACTGTGAGCTATGCTGTCACCATAGCTCTCTATATTGGGTGACAGTATAAGACTCCGTCTCAAAAAAAAAAAAAAGAAAACCAACTTCAGCCTCTATATCTGTGAAATATAAACAATCACACCTTCATCTCAGGGATTTTTTTTCTTCAGGTTTAAAATGAAGTAATATATAATAAGGTCTTGACATAGTGCTTGAAATATGTTAAAATCACATCATCTTACCCCATTTTGTCCAAAATCCAGCCACTCAGTTGGTATACAGTAGGCATTTAAAAAGAATATACATTTGGTGTTAGTACCCCTTGTTGATAGCAGTGCCTAATGAAGTCATAAAGCAATGGAACAGACTGAGAACCAGTAGGGTCTTTAAAATCTTAGCACTCTTTACTGATCCTAGAAGGACTGAAAAATTTCAAGCATTGGTGAGAGGTTATACAAAGTTTTCAGCTCAACTCTGAGAAATACACAGACTTTGACAAACGTTTGTGCTCTTATACCATAACAAACAGTTATTTTCTAGCTCAATCCCTCTCTAGTCAGCATTAAAATCTATATCCCATGGTATACAACCTATAACTTGAAAGGGATAACAAACACAATCCTTCAAACACAATCTTTGACCTCAATTTTGAGATATTGTCCTTGGGGCTTTAAACCAGACATACCATCTTCTCATAGACTCTTGATGTGATCTCTGTGCTCATTCTTTATCTTTGGCAAAGGTCCAAGATAGCTCTGGCCCCTACTGACATCTGGTACTAAGGATAACACATGAAAAAGATGAAGATATCTGCTGTAAATAAACAGAACAAACATTACAAAAGGAAATGTAGGTCAATTTTCTTACCTATAGATAAGGGAATATAAAATGTTAGAGAGCTATGAAAAATTGCTTTTCAGAAATAAAATAAAGAAGATTCTTAAGATTTCAGATCTTTACCACCTAAATTTAGGTCAATCTTTGTTAAAGTCAGTGAAACAGTTTGTGAAAAATAAAATAAATGCATTTATAATAGTCTCCAGTTTGTTCCCTATTCACTAGCAGAAAATGTTTCTAAAAACACTTGTTCATATGTATAGCCACAGAGCTGAAGCCTTTTCAAAGGGAATAAACCTTTTCAAACCCAGGCCAATTGGTTTTATAGCCGCCCAACTAAATTTTGAAGTGTGCCCAGGGGGGCCATAAACAGTAGGAGCTCAGATTAATTCCTTCTGAAAGTAAAAAGGGAAAATCCAGATGAATAACTTCTAAATGCCTCTGTATTGCAAATGAGTGAAGTTCACTGGTACATCTATGCTGCTTGACTAAGACCAGATCCATTTAATAATCTCTACTCCATACCTCACTGAAGCAACATCTACTTCTGCTTGGCTACTAGTTTTACACCGCCAGTCCAGCTGGCCAACATAATATACATTTCTATTCTGAAAGCCAAGTTTCACAAGAGAAAGAACACTTCACTTTTTAAATGACCTCTCATCCTATTTATATTTATAGTTTACAAAAGAAGAAGAAGGGGAAAACCCTCAGATACACTATCCCATTTCATTCTTGTCTTGGTCAGGGATTTTCAAGGATATTCATAGGTTAAAAAAAAGAAGTATATCAGGGCCTCTTAGATTCAGACCAGGAACTGGAAATTCAGAAACTGATGTCATCTCTCTCGGCCAACAAGATTTCTCACTTCCTTCCCACCTCTAGACTTCAACTCCCAAAACCTGGTCCAATACACTGTGCCAATTTTTCCATTCAAATGCCATGAGTCAAAGTCAATGCCACCAAAGTTTGCAGAAAGATACTACTTTGGACTATTTTCTCTAAAAGAAAGTTATAAATACAGCATGTCCTTGAAGTTTCATAAATTTATCCACCCATATTGGTTCATGAGACCTCATTATCCTCCATCAAATAACAAATTTCCTCTAATTAGTCCACAGCTCCCAGATGGAAGATTAACACACATATAGGAATAGACAAGAAATAAGAACCAACATACTGATCAGCCAATGGAATCAAAGTCAGCGTGTGATTTCAGATCTTTATAGTAAACTGACAGGAAAGGAAGTGTTTCTGGGGAACAGAGGAGAGATAACGAAATATCCTTTTATGTGGAGTTGATTCATAGAAAATGCTGCTTCATGGGAAAAAATGATTAAATATAATAGCAGCAATTTTATGTGGTCCAACTAAATAAACAGAGTATGACTAGACAAGTCATCCTGATTATTACTAATACAGACACTAAAATTTTGGCAATGTGTTTGTGTGCTTGTGTTAAACCATCTTGCTTTCCCCCCTCCTCAATTTTGAGCAATCCTTCTCTTGATTAATGAAGATAATCTCAGTTTCCCTAGTCCATGTGTTTTCCCACTTAATCAAAACCAGAGTTTCCAATTACAGGACCATCAGAGTTTATTCTCTCTTGGGCTTGACCAAAAGAGGACTGAATCAGAGATAGAGCACCCAGGAAGGTGGGAGAAAACCAGAGGACAGTCATGCCAGAAATTCCACATTCTGAAAAGGTGGTTGTACCTAACAGGGCTGAGTGTTGCTGAGATCAGGTAAAATGAGGACCAAACGGGGTGTCTAGCACTGTGCCACGCACACCACCAATAGCTCACTGAATGATGGAAAAAGCCAATGCAGCACAAAACATACTGAGACTCTGCTACTGATCTTCTAGTGGTAAGGAAGAAAAGGACTGGATGTTCCATTCACCTTAAATCATCCCTTTTCCATAAGCCCTTTGGGATCTGCCCAGCCCCTCACCTGCCCAGTTTTTCTCAGGAATGACCTTTAACTTGTTAACTAATATTTACAGATTTACTGTCTCAGGCACTACCCCAAGTCATCCGTCTAATGAAGTGGCAGAGCAGGGATTCAAACCCAGACCATCTTGCTCCAGAGTTTTATCCTTCATCATCTGACCATGCTGCAAAGCCTTCCCCCAACACCTGCAAGCAATGTTTCACTGTCTTTCCTCCAGACTCACTTGGTACTTCCCCCTTATTTCTGTTTTCATAAATGTTCAGTGCTACACTGTCCAGTGGAAATCTGACATGAGTGATAAATGTAAGTCATAATCATGATTTTAAATTTTCTAATTTTCACATTTTTAAAAAGTGGAAAGGGCAGAGTGGAAATAATTTTAAAGTTATCCTTTGTTTAACCCAATCATGATGCTTAATTTTGTGTGACAACTTGGCTACCCTGTTGTAGCCAGTTGCTTTGCCAAACAGCAGTCTAGAAGGTGCAATGAAATATTTTTTTAGATGTAATTAACATTTAAATAAGTAGGCTTTCGCTGGGCATTGTGGTGGGCACCTGAAGTCCCAGCTACTTAAGAGGCTGAAGCAAGAGGATGGCTTAAACCCAGGAATTTGAGGCTGCTATGAGCTTTAGCCTTGGGTAACAGAGACTCTATCTCAGAAAAAATAAATTTAAAAAAAAAAAAAAGTAAATCAGTAGACTTTGAGCAGGGCAGATTATCTTCCATACTATATGTGGGCTTCATCCACTCAGTTGAAAGCCTCAGGAGCTAAGACTCACACAGAAACCTTGCCTGTACTAGTTTACTAGGACTCCCATAGCAAAATAGCACAGACTTGGTAAATTGAACAACAGAAATTTATTTTATCATAGATTTGGAGGCTAGAAATTCAAGGTCAAGGTATTGGCTGGTCTGGTTTCTCTTGAGGGGTTCTTTTTTGGCTTACAGCCACCCACCTTCCCACTGCTCACTCATGTGATCTTTTCTCTGTGCAGGCACATGCTGGTGTCATATTGGATTAGAGCCCCACCTTA
The DNA here is from genome assembly GCA_963574575.1 of Galagoides demidoff. Taxonomy (NCBI): domain Eukaryota; kingdom Metazoa; phylum Chordata; class Mammalia; order Primates; family Galagidae; genus Galagoides; species Galagoides demidoff. The sequence continues at coordinate 7,691 of CAUYQV010164996.1, read as the reverse complement.
CAATCTCATTTAATCTTAAATACCTCTTTAAAGGCTCTATCTCCAAGTATTGTCACTCTGTGAGTTAGAACTTCAACGTGAATTTGGGAGGAACACAATTCAGTTCACAATGCTGCCTGAATTACCAGCTTGTGTGGTCTGCACTGCCCTCAAACTACATCAATTCTTATCTGATCCCTAGCCTGCTGACCTGCTCTAAAAATTTCAGAATTCTAGCCTCCATAATATCTCATGAGCCAATTCATTAAAATAAATCTCTTTCTCTTCTCTTCTCTTTCTCTCTCCATATATACATATATATATATCTGTATATATTTATATACATATATACACACATACACATAGATACATGGATATATAAACACACACACATACGCACAAACACACACACACATATATACACATATATATATACACACACACACAGTAGAACTTCCATATTTGACCACCTCCTTAAGTTGACCTGATAGCCATAGACAGGACATGCACCACATGTATGTATCAGTACAATAGGCCTAGTTCCCTTTGACCACCTCTGTGTATTGGCCAGTTTGTTGCAGTCTTTTGTGTGGTCAACATACAGAGGTTCTATTGTATGTATATTCATGTGTGGTGTGTGTACATATAAAATCTCTTACTAATTCCTTTCTCTGGAGAACCCTAAAACACTAATATATCCAAAATCTTATTATTTCTACATTTATTTAGTATAAAAATTATTAAGATAGATTTTACATTCTTTTTTCATAATAAGTCTTTGGAATCACATTTGTATTTTGTACTTAACAACACAAACTGTACAATAGTGAAACACTGTTGAAACACCACATTTCAAGTATTCAATATCCCCCTCTGGCTAATGGCTATCGTGTTGTCCAGTGAGGGTCTAGAGCAGAGCAGTGAGATAAAGTGGATGGAGGAATAGATAAAGAGCTAGAGAGACCACAATTTGAACTCCACTCTGCCCCTGAGCCTCAGTGCATGCTAGCTGTAACTCCTATACTCCCATCTGAAGAAACCCCTGAGCTTCAGTTTTCCCATGTATAATAGATTCTTCCTTGGAGACCTGTTATAAGTATTCATTGGCAGGTACGCGACATAGTGCTTGATAAAGTGTAAATGTTCCAGAAACATCAGGCATTTGTCTTTCCCTCTTCACCAGCCTGGTAAATGGTTATGGAATGAACAAGCGATCTTATATTACTACAGTGGAGAGTATCTAGTTGCTGATTTATATTTGCCTTTAATAAATCATCCTTTAAAACACTTTGGCAAGACTTGCAAGTAATGGAGCTATTGACCTTGTAGTGGGTGGTCCAGTGGAGAAACAAGACAAGGTTTAGTTTGGGTATTTGAGGGAAGATCTCATTAAGAGAATGAAAATGTGGTGGCATCACAAATAAAACCAGGCAAGACAGACCGCAGACATCCCTGACATAAAAGCACATAAAATTTTTAAAATGTTACTGAAGATAAGTTTGACAAGTGTTAGTGAGACGGGACCTATCGTCACTGAAGGAAAAAAAATAGGAAACACATTCACCCTCAGTCACACCTGCTATTGATGACCTAATTCATTTTAAGTAAAATTGTCTAGTAATATGCCATGTTGTGATGACACCTGAAATGTTAGTCAGAGTTGTCAAAAAAAATAATAATAACCAACAGGAAATATATAGATCTGCTGGTATATAGATGTATCTATGTATATCTATATAGATGTATATATCTATGTATATCTATACATCTATATCTATATACATAGACATCTATATACCTATCTATATATCTATGTATCTATACATTCATCTATATACATAGCTATATAAATGTATATCTATATCTTATATATCTATGTACATCTATATATATACACATAGTTATGTAGATATATCTATATACATAGATACATCTATATAGATATACATAATAAACCATGTACTGTATATCTAGCAATATAGTAAACCATATAGTAAATCATGTCTGTATATCTATGTAGAATGGCTACCATGATTATGGAAGCTAACGAGGCCCAAGATCTGCAGTCAGAAAACTGGAGACCTGGAAGAGCCAGTGGTGTATTTCCAGTCTCAAACTCTCAGGCTTGAGACCCAGAAGAAGCCAACATTTTAGTTAGAGTTCAAAATAGGACAAAAGTAAACAAACAAACCACATAAAAAATAATTTCCATCTCAAAGACACTCAGGGCTGGAGGAGTTCCCTTGTATTCATGGTTGGGGGGGGTGGGTGTCAGCCTTCACTCTCTTCAGGCCTCAGGTGATTGGGTGAGCCCACCCTCACCATGGAGAACAATCTGTTTGACTCAGTCTACTGCTTTAAATGTCCAGCTCATTCATCACAAAAGTACCCTCATAGATACTCTCAGAATAATATTTGACCAAATGTCTGGCACCCCATAGCCCAGTCAAGTTGATGCCTAAAATTACCCATCTCTTCTGACAAGTCATCACCAGAGAGATTCCTTCAGAGCGTATTATGTCAGTACCGCCTTCAGCTAGCAGCTGTCTTCCTCCTCCCTGCTCTGCCTCTTCTCAGCTGCATGATTTCCTTCCCCACCGCCCCCCATCCTTGGAGAAAACTCTCTGGGATAGGAAGCAGCATTTGCAGGACGCTACTCTATGCCACGCCTTTTATCAGGAATTCATCACACTGTGTCCCTACAAGAAGTGGGAGGACAGGAGACATCATCAAAGTGGTGACAACCTCGGGAAGGCCACTGCTGCCCCAACTCTGTTGCTCAGGCTTTTCAATTCAAAAACTCAATCTCATCCGTGTGCCAAACCCACTCAAACTCAGGAATTTACACAGATGAGATTAAAGAGACTTCTATATCAATCAGAAAAAAAAACCCACTTATTATTAATAATTACAACAAAAGATACAATTTTCAAATAGGATCTCTAGCCAAAGCATTCCTTCCTTATGAAATTATGTCAGAAGTCAAATTATATTCAAAATCAAGCTGGGGTGGAGAGGGAAGGATGGGATGGGTACATTCACGCCTATTGGGTAGAGTGCACACTATTTGGGTGAAGGACACGCTTATAACTTTGACTCAATTTGTACAAAAACAAAACAAAACAAAACAAACAAAGTGTCTGTACCCTCTAATATCCTGAAATTTAAAAAAATATTGTCTACTTAACATGAAGACAGAGCAGTGGGTATTGATTTTAAAAAGATGTTCAGTGTCATCAAGCAAAGACTAGTCATTGTTACAGTCTTAACAATCAACATCAGAAAGAACAAATGTCAAGACCAAATTTCCCTAGAATTCTCTGCCAAATTGTACCTCATTGATTCTTTGTTGTCTTCTTCCACATGCCAAGCAGACTAACTCCCCTTCTGTTTAACACATTATTTTTTTTAAAAATATTTACCAAGTTACAAGTGAAGTCTTACTGGTTTGTAAGTTATTTTGTCTCATTAAAATGACTTCCATATTTCTGTTCCTAAATGTCCTTGAGTTCTCGAAGAAAACCTCATCATTTGACTTTCTTTTCATTAAGATCCATTGAACCTTTACAGTAATTCTGTTCTGGTAATCTATTCCTGATTAACAAACATCACAAAATATAGTTACTTAAAACAATAGTCATTTTATCAATATCTTTAAAAGTCTCAGCATATTTTCAGTGTCATCTTCAGACCAAGTTATTGGTATATTGACGTTAGGACATTATAATACTTACAAATGATGTTTTAGGGCTCTCAATAATTTTTGGAAGGAATAACTTTTATATTTTTCTACCAAACTTCCTTCACACACCATATATGCTGCTGCCCGTGTGCAGACTGTTCTAAATTTTTTACCATTTATATATTCATGCCCTTCCTGTGTTCTCAGAAATCCGAATAGCAACTGAGTAATTGGTCTATTGGATTCCTCCATCCTAAGGTGTTAATGATGCTTTAAAAAGGTTGGAGGGGGGAGGGAGAAGGGAGGGAGGGAATGGGTGGAGGGAGGGGGATTGGAGGGACCATTTCTGAGGTTTATCTTACAGGGGTACAAGTGAATCTCTCTAAGAGTAGAATGAGAACGTTTTAAAACAATAACTGAGAAAATGATATGAAGGCTGTGTTGATCAGTTTGATGGAAGTATTTCGGATTGCATGTGAAAACCCCACACTGTACCCCAGAAGTGAATTAATGTACATAGTTACCATTCAATAAAAAAAAGCAATTAAAATAATGAAAGGAATGGAAATATATACTCATGGCAAGCAATTGGAATACAAAATCAGATCAGCCCTAAATCTGATGCATCTCTAAACCAATCAAGGGATTTGAACATTAGTCTGGACACATAAAAACCAATTCCAGGTAATCTCTGTCTTCTTTATCCAGCCTGGCCCAGATTAGGTTCTAGGAGTGTAGGATAAGCCTAAAGGACTAGCAATTTGAATGAAAAACAGACAATTGGGCCCATACACATGGAAGACCTTCTACATTCAGGATACACTAAGATGTTAGTTTAGCCTAGTTAGCTCTAACACTGAGACATTGATCAAAGGGGGTTGAAATTACTATCTTCACATTTTAAAAGTGTTCTCAATAGCCCATAAATGGAGAAAATCAGTGTGTCTATTTCGGTAAGTCTGAAACAAAGTGCATATGACCAGGAGGCATACATGGCATGTCCCACTGTTGAGCTATCTACGTGTACTTGTTCTCATTTTCTTTCTTCCTGTTTTTCTAGGAGGTAGGTATTTAGAGGTAAAATTACAGCACAAAAATACTATGATTTCACTTACAGATATATACACAAGTATAGACCAATGTCTTAAAAATGTAAAACCCAAATTATGCACAGTGGTTACCTCTGAAAAAGAAGGAGGTGGACGCAGCCAGAGGCTTCAAAGTGTGTTTCAGGCCAGGCATAGTGCCTCAGCCTATAATCCTAGCACTTTGGGAGGCTGATGTGGGAGGATTATTTGAGGCCAGGAGTTCAAAATAAACCTGAGCAAGAAAAAAAAGTTAGCCAGGTGTGGCAATACCATGTTTCCCTGAAAATAAGACACAGTCTTATATTTATTTTTTCTCCAGAAGACACACTAGGGCTTATTTTCAGTTTCTTACTCTCTGTGCCGAAATGCATGGCAGATATGCTGCATAGCCACACATATCACTAGGTCTTATTATCAGGGCAGGGCTTATATTTAACAAATGCATAGAAATCCCAGCTACTTGGGAGGCTGAGAGAAGAGAATCACCTAAGCCCAGGAGTTGCTGTGAGCTGTGATGCCACAGCACTCTATGGAGGGCAACAGAGTGAGACTCTGTCTCTTAAAAAAACAACAAAAAACCCCACACATACCACTGTATTACAAAAGAAAAAATTCAAGGTTTACAACTTTGATATTTAAGAGGGCAGAATTGAGAATTTTATTTAAGAGAATAAAATTAATTAAAAAACAAAAAGCACACTGATAATATTAATGGCTAAAATTCACTAGGAACATGTTAGTTATTAATACTAATGTATCCAGTAATGCAGCAAAAATATAATTTTGTAGAGCAAAAGTGACAGGATAATTATGAAAAATCATATTAATACTGAGGCTGTTAAATTTTGTGCCCAAAAGCAAGAACAGATTAAAATTGTGGAATTACATGAGAATAATGATAATGAAAACAGAACACATTGGTGCCTGTGGCTCAAAGGAGTAGGGTGCCAGCCCCATATGCCAGAGGTGGTGGGTTCAAACCCAGCTCTGGCCAAAAACTGCAAAAAAAGAAAACAGAACATATGAGAATAGACCACTACAGCAGTGATCAGAAAATATTTTAGGCATCAAATTCTTACACTGCTAAAAATAAGAATAAATGACTTGAACATTAAATTCAGAAAGCCATGATATAATCTAAAAGTATGCAGGCAAAAAAAACTAGTTAGAAGTGGAAGTAGAAATAAATGTGTTGGAAAATAAAATTACAGTGAAGTTTTACTTAGGATTCTTTACCAGATCCTTCCAGGTATCCCATTTGATCCTACAATCCCATTATTGGGCATCTATCCAGAAGGAAAAAAAAAAAAACCTTTTATTATAAAGACACTTGTACTAGACTGTTCATCACGGCTCAATTTAAAATCACTACAATGTGGAAACAGCTTAAATGATCCTCAACCCAGGAGTGGATTGGCAAGCTGTGGTATATGTATACCATGGAATACCATCCAGCCATTTAAAAAATGGAGGTTTTGCAGCATTTATATTAACCTGGATGGAGGTGGAACACATTATTCTTAGTGAAGCATCCCAGGAATGGAGAAGCATGAATCCTATGTATTCAACTTTGATATTAGGATAATTAATGACAATTAATGACACGGTGGGGCATGGGGGAAGGAGAGAGCAGACAGAGAGAGAAGGAGGGAGGGGATGAGGGAAAGGAAAAGGAAAAAAAGAAAATAGTGACTAATTCTCACATAAATTGGATTTAATTTTGACCAAAGTACATTACTTGAACATTAATTTTTAATTCAACTTGTTAATATGTTGTTTAGGATATTGCATCCTCATTTATAAGTGAAATATATTTGTAATTTCCCTTTATAATAATATTTTTTCCAATTTTAATATCAGGTATATTCAGATGAAGTAGAATGATTTTGAAGTATTTCTTCTTTTTCTATTGTCTATAAGATTTGGCATGATCTGTTTTTGAAATTATCTTTTATTCTTATTTATAAATATTAGTTGTCTATTTTTGAGACTTTGGAAAAAATATATAAGACACTAACTGATGACTCCATACTGAACCTCAGAGTCAAAGCATTCTATAATAGACATACTCTTATTTGACAATGTGAATGTTATTCTTTTTGCATTATTATTATTATTATTGCTCAATATTTCATTGCAGCAATTGTCTGATTTCTTTTCTGAATGTATTTATCTTCATTCCTTCTTTATGAGGTTTTTGTTTCTAGTCCTTATCCTTTTTATTTTTTTTTTGAGACAGAGCCTCAAGCTGTCACCCTGGGTAGAGCGCTGTGGCATCACAGCTCACAGCAACCTCCAACTCCTGAGCTCAAGCGAGTCTCCTGCCTCTGCCTCCCAAGTAGCTGGGACCATAGGCGCCCACCACAATGCCCAGCTATTTTTTGGTTGCAGCCATCATTGTTGTTTGGTGGACCCGGGCTGGATTTGAACCTTCCAGCTCAGGTGTATGTGGCTGGCGCCTTAGCCACTTGAGCCACAGGTGCCAAGCCTCTAGTCCTTATCTTAAACATTGTTATTGCTATCAAATTTTAAGCCTTTTTAATTTTGTGAAGGCAAAAAGTAGAAACCAAATAAAGACATGTATATGTATAGAGAAAATTTTAAAAATTAATAATAAAGAAGAAAATACAGAAAATAGAAGAAACAAGTCACATATAGTCCTACCATAGGAATATCACTTTTTTTTTTACTGTGTTTTCTTCTGGATTTTTTCCTATGATTATTTCTCCATTTTTATATGTTGCTTTTCTTTTTTTGTTACTTTTTAATATAAATGTTTTTTCCATATAGCTGTATTGTCTTTTCTTTTTTTTTTTTTTTTTGAGACGGAGCCTCAAGCTGTCCCCCTGGGTAGAGTGCCATGGCATCACAGCTCATAGCAACCTCCAACTCCTGGGCTCAAGCGAGTCTCCTGCCTCAGCCTCCCAAGTAGCTGGGACCAC
>CAUYQV010164986.1:0-20489 GCA_963574575.1 Galagoides demidoff | reverse complement strand
AATGTTTTAAAACTATAACTGAGAAAATGACATGAAGGCTGTGTTGATCAGTTTGATGGAAATATTTCGGATTGCATGCGAAAACCCCACACTGTACCCCAGAAGTGCATTAATGTACATAGTTACCATTCAATAAAATTTAAAAAAAAAAAAGATAAATCAGACAAAGGGTTGATAACGAGAAGCTACAGAGAACTCAAATTAATCAACAACAAAAAAAGAGCAAATAACCTCATCTATCACTGGGCAAGTGACACAAACAGAATCTTCTCTGAAAAAGACAGACAAATGGCTAACAGACATATGAAAATATGCTCATTATCCCTCATCATCAGAGAAATGCAAAACCACCCTGAGATATCACCTACCCCAGTGAAAATAACCCACATCCCAAAATCCTGACGCTCCAGGTGCTGGCGCGGATGTGGAGGGAGGGGAACACTTTTACACTGTTGGTGGGACTGCAAACTTATACACTCTTATACTTTTCTATGGAAAGAAGTATGGAGAATCCTCAAAGAACTCAAATGAGACGTTCCATTTGATCCTGCAATCACCTTACTGGGCATCTACCCAGAAGAAAAAAACCCTTACAACATTTACATTGGATAGTTTATCACAGTTCTACTTACAATCACCAAGATGTGGAAACACCCTAAATGCTCATCAGCCCAGGAATGGATTAATAACCTGCGGTATACGTATACCATGGAATATCATTCAGTCACACACAAAAAAGATGGAGACCATGCATCTTTTGTATTAACCTGGATGGAATTGAAACACGTTCTTTTAAATAAAGTATCCCAAGAATGGAAAAACAAGTATCCAATTCATTCAATAATCATATGAAGCCAGTAGATGATCTAATACATGCCCACATAACAGAAAAACTCCATTCAATCCAAGAAGATGCGGGCGGGGGGCGGGGGGAGAGGGAGGAGGAAGTGGAGGGGAGGGTATATGGTACACTTCCTGGGGGTGGGACACAACTATGACAAGGACTCTACCTAACAAATGCAAACGTTGTAATCTAATTTTTTGTATCCTCAAATTAACCTGAAAAAGAAAAAAAGACTCAAGAATAGAACACAAATAACCTCATTAAGAAATGGGCCAAATACCTTAGCAGAAACCTCACTGGAGAAGATGCACGGAAGGTGAGTAAGTCTATGAAAAGACGCTCCACATCACACGCCATCAGCAAATGCAAATCAAAATGACCGGGAGGTAGCAATGCCTGCAGAGTAGAAGGGCCAGAGTTAGAGCACGGACGATACCAAAGCAGAAGTGCTACTGGAAATGCAGAATTCAACACGCTCTTATCGTATGATTCCCAACTCGGTACCTACCCAAAGGAGATGAAAATTTATATTTTTATATTTTTATATTTTTGAGAGAGAGGGTCTCCTCTGTTGTCCCAGGATAGAGTGCCCTGGCGTCATCGTAGCTCACAGCAACCTTAAACTCTTGGGCTAATGCGATCCTCAGCCCCTTGAGTGACTAGGACTATAGACACCGCCACTATGTCTGTCTAGTGTTTCTAGTTTTTAGTAGAGACGAGGTCTTGCTCTTGCTCAGGCTCCAGCGATCCACCCACTTCAGCCTCCCAGAGTGCTAGGATTACAGGTGTGAGCCAATGAGCCCAGCCAGGAGATGAAAAATTCATGTCAAGTATGCACAAAAACGTACATATGGATGTTTATAGCAGCTTTATTTATAATGGCTAAAACTTGGAAGCTTCCAAGATGTCCTGCGGGAGGTGAATGAATAAATGAACTGCGGCATATCCAGACCATGGAATATTATTCAGTGTTAGAAAGAGATGAGCTATGAAACCCTGAATAGACTTGGAGGGTTCTTAAATGCATGTTACTGAGCGAAAGAAGCCAGTCTGGACGTCTCCCTCGTGCCTGATTCCAACGATATGACAGTTTGGAAAAGGCAAATTTATGGAGATACCGAAAGATCAGTAATTGTGTGTGGGGGGTGCTGAGGAGGGGTGGGGAGTGAAGGAGCAGAAACGGAGGATTTCAGTGAATTACTCTGTATGATACTATCATGGTGGACACATGTCATTTTGCTTTTGTCCAAACCTATAGAATGTACAACGCCAAAGTGAACCCTAGTGCACGCTATGGACGTTGGGTGGTGATGATGCTGTGTCAATGTGGGGTCGCCGGTCGTAGCAACTGTACCACTCTCAACCGGGTTGTGGGTAATGGCAGAGGCTATGCGTGTGTGAGGGCAACGGGTATGTGGGAAACCTCCATCATTTCCTCTCAATTTTACTGTGAACTTGAAAGTGTTCTAGCAAAAGTCTTTAAAAAGGCATTTCCTATTATAGTTTCCTGTTTATTTTTAGTAACTCAAAGTCCAATAGAAAGCGCAAACACTTTAAATACATTTTATTAAGTCTCTTGAATGTTCACTTTCGGATGGACAGAAAGAAATGTTTTGTTTATCTCGATTGTAATTAGTGAAAAAACAAGTAGGATCAAGTCCCAGTTCCTACCTTCCCAAGCTTATGCTCCGGTGTGGCAATGCAGAGAGGTAAGTACTCTTGGAACAATGTGATACACACTCCTAACGCGCCACACTACCCAGGTGAAGGGGTGGGTAATCCTTCCTGTGGGCATGGAGGAACGAACCACAGAGGAGATAGTGTTTTGGGTGGATTTTGCAGGATATCCAGGAGTTTCCCTTGGGAAAGGGCATTCTGGGGAGGGGAGGTGGGAAGACAAGATCGCAGGTGGAGTGAGTGAGCAGTTTATATGGCTAGTGAGGCTGGGCAGGGATGGCCTGGAGAGCAGGTGGGGGCAAGTGGTTGAGAACTAGTCTTGAGCTGGAGGATGGAGGAAGGGCGGACTGAGGGTGATCTGACTGTAGCATGTGGCAGACCTTAGTGCTGTTACTCTGAAGACACGGCTCACAGGGGAAGGAACTGGGAGTGGATTCTGTGAGAACAGGGACTTGGTTGTGGTAAAGTAATGACAGTAAGTTTGGACATTGGGTTCAAGGTTTCAGATGGAAATCAGTAGAAGTCTGTAGAAATAGGTCATGAGTGACTTATTTATTTATTGAGACGAGTTCTTGCTGTGTTGCCCAGGCTGGTCTTGAACTCCTCGGCTCAAGGGATCCCTTCAGCCTCCAAAATTTCTGGGGTTACAGGTATAACCCACCCTACCCACCTGTGTGTCTTCCTTACAGAGAAGGAAGCCATATTTTTGTCCATCTGTGGTAAAATATATATCATGTAAAATTTATCATTTTAACCATTTTTAAGTGTACAATTTAGTGCCACTGAGCACACACACTATGTTGTATAACCCTCATTAGTATTCATTTCTAGAACTTTCTTTCATCCTAGACAGAAATTCTGTACCCATTAAACAACAGCTCTCTTGGCCCCTCCCTTCCATCCCCTGGTAATCTCTTTTCTACTTTCTGTCTCTATGAGTTTCACTATTCTAGGTTCTTCAAGTAACTGTAATCATATAATAGTCGTCCTTCTGTGTGTAGATTATTTCACTTAGGATAATGTTCCAGGTTAACTCATGTTATAGTAGCATGCATCAGAATTTCACTCTTTTTTTGTGACTGGATAATAATTTAGATGCATGGAGCACATTTGATACTTGGACAGTCTCTATGTTTTGGCTGCTGTGAATAATTGCATAGTGATCATTAGTGTACAACTATCTCTTTGAATTTCTGTCTTCTATTATTTTAGGTATATACTAGGAGGGGAATTATTGGTCATATGAAAATTCTTGGTCTAATTTCTTGAGAAACCATCAAAGTGGTTTCTATAGTAGGTAGGACCAATGTACATTCCTATTGGCAATGTGCCAGGATCTTAATTTCTCTATATCCTCTTCAACACGTATTATTAAAAAAAATTAAATTGTTATAATGACTATCTAAGAAAAGTGTGAAGTGGTATCTCATTGTAGTTTTGTTTTTTTGTCTTTATTATTATTACTTCAGATTGACATGAGGGTGCATACGATTAGGTTACATAGCTTATGTTTGTTAGGAAAAATTAGAGTTGAATTTGGGTCCATCACCCAGGGGGCACGCTACCTTGTGCCCATTAGGTGGGAGCTTACTGAGCTGCTTACCCTCTACCTCTCCCCCCTTTTTGAATTTAATTGTTTTTTTCCTCTCACGTGAGCCTGTGGTTGTTCATCTACTAGTTTCAAATTGGTGGATCAGCGCCTGTGGCTCAATCGGCTAAGGCGCCAGCCACGTACACCTAAGGTGGCGGGTTCATATCCCCAGCCCGGGCCCGCCAAACAACAATGATGGCTGTAACCAAAAAATGGCCGGGCATTGTGGCGGGCGCCTGTGGTCCCAGCTACTTGGGAGGCAGAGGCAGGAGACTTGCTTGAGCCCAGGAGTTGGAGGTTGCTATGAGCTGTATGTCTTTATGGTGAAATGGTTATTTTTCTTCTGGGTAGATACGCAGTAATGGGATTGTGGAATCAAGTGGAAGGCCGACTTTTACCTTTGTGAAGATTCTCCATACTTCTTTCCAAAAAGGTTGTATTAGTTTTGCAGTCCCACCAACAGTGTATAAGTGCTCCCTTCTCTCTGCATCCTTGCCAACATCTGCAGGTTTGGGACACTGTGATGTGGGCTATTCTCACTGGTGCTAGGTGACATCTCCAGGTGGTTTTGATTTGCATTTCTCTGGCGCTTAGGGACGATGAGCATTCTTTTCCCCAGTGCATGCTTTTGTTTGGTTTATTGAAGATCAGATGGTGGCATGAAGTTGGTTTCATCTCTCAGTTTTCTATTCTGTTCCATAGATCTATGTCTCCATTTTTATGCCAATACCATGCTGTTTTGAACACTATGGACTTGTAGTATAAGCTGAAGTCTGGTAATGTGATGCCTCCAGATTTTTTTTTTAATTTTTTTGAGATAGAGTCTCACTATGTCACCTTTGGTAGAGTGCCAGGGCATCACAGCTCACAGCAACCTCAAACTCTTAGGCTAAAGTGCTTCTCTTGCTTCAGCCTCCCAAGTAGCTGGGACTACAGGTACCTGCCACAACACCTGGCTATTTTTTTGTTGTAGTTGTCATTGTTTAGCAGGCCCGGGCCAGGTTCGAACCTGCCAGCCCTGGTGTATGTGGCCTATGCCCTAACCACTGAGCTAAGGGTGCCAAGCTGCCTTCAGATTTGTTTTTATTTCTTAGATTTACATTGGCTATTCACAGTTTCTTCTGGTTCCATATGAAATGAACAACTATTTTTTCAAGCTCTTCAAAGTATGATGCTGGTGCTTTGATGGGGATTGCCTTAAATCTGTAGATCGCTTTGGGTAGTATAGACATTTTAACAACATGGATTCGCCCAGCTGTGAGTGTGGTATCTTCCTGGGTTTATGTGTAAATGTCTTTAGTGATTTCCTTTCTCAGGGTTTCATCGCTCTCTGCAGAGATCCTTCGCCTCCTTCGTTAGGTACTTTCTCAGGTATTTCATTTTCTTTGAAGCTACTGTGAAGGGAATTGTGTCTTTGATTTGAATCTCAGCTTGATTGTTGTCGGCATATATGAGGCCACCGATTTGTGGAAATTGGTGTCCTATCCCGAGATGTTACTCTATTTCTTGATTGCTTCGTCAGTAAGATGATTCAGACCTTTGCACAATGGGGTAGGAAAGAATGTCTACACGGATGGTGGATGGCGGAGGCAGCTGGTGACTGCTAAGTGGTACCGACACCCTCCTGCAGAAGAGGAGCAGAGCTGATCCGACCCGAGCAGAGGAGCACCACACCAACACCAGGAGCACCACATCAACAAGACCTGACAGCAGGAGGTGGGGGCTTCCGAGATGCTTACTCCTTCCGAGATGCTTACTCCTTCCGAGATGCTTACTCCTTCCGCCAGCACACTGCTCCGCGGAGGTCTGTCCCCACCGCAGCTGAGTGGCTGTCCTCTCCCCTCTGCTTCTCTCTCCATCACCCTTTCGCTTCTGGAAACCTCTCATTGTGGTTTTGATTTGTTTTTTCTAGTGACTGATGAAAGGTGTTCATTATCTTTTCACGTTCTTGTCTCTTTGTATATTTTTGGAGAAATGTCTATTCAAGTCCTTTGCTTGTATTATTTTATTTATTTATTTATTTATTTATTTATTTTTGAAACAAGGTCTCACTATGTTGCCCTCAGTAGAGTGCCTTGGCATCCCAGCTCACAGCAACCTCAAACTCTTGGGCTTAAGCAATTCTCTTGCCTCACCCTCCCGAGTAGCTGGGACTACAGGTGCCTGCCACAATGCCTGGCTATTTTTTTTTTGGTTGTAGTTGTCCTTATTGTTTGGGAGGCCCGGGCTTGGTTGGAACCCACCAGCTCTGGTGTATGTGGCTGGTGTCCTAGCCTCTGAGCTACACGTGCCGAACCCCTTTGCTCATATTTTTAATTGGATTGTTTGTCTTCTTATTGTTGAGTGGTGGAAATTCTTTGTATTCTGGATATTAAATCTCTACAGGTATGTGATTTGCAATTTTTGTTTTCATTCTGTAGGTTGTCTTTTCTCTTTCTTCATAATGTACTGTGATGCACAAAGTTTTCCAATTTTGATGAAGTCCAATTTAGTTTATTTTATTTCTTAGTTGCTCGTGCTTTTGGTGTCATGTTTGAGAACTAACCGACAAATCCAAGCTCCTGAAGATTTGCCTATGTCTTTTCTTCTAAGCGTTTTGTGATTTTAACTCATATTTCAGTCATTGATCTATGCTTTGTTTTTATAGCTTTTTTGATTTTTCCCTCCCTGTTGTGTGATTTTCGTCTTTGGAGATCTGACCAGAGTGACTTGGCTTGTTATCATGTTAAAGGACAATCATTCGGGCCTGGTTAGATTCCTTCTGTGTCGCAGTGACAAGATACTTAACGTCTCTGAAATTTAGCTTCCATATCTGAAAAATGAGGCTACTGTCTTTTTCGTAGCATGCTGGGAAGGACTAAGTGAAAGAATTAAATGTGTGACAGGCAGTGTTTTTGGAGCAGAGTAAGAGCTCAGTAAATGCTAGCTTTTGATTGATGTCATTGTTGGCATTCCACTGAGAGTTTTCATGTAGTGTAATATCTTTTCCCCATCTATGAAGCTAGCACGGAGATCAGATAAGAATAAAATAAAAACAGAATAGAAGTTTTACATGGTTCTGTTCCAATAAATTTTATGGGTACTGTTAACGCCAGTATTTTCTGAGATACAAGGAAGTAACTACCTTAAATATTACAAGGTGATGTGTTTTAATAATCAACCAAAGGAATTTCCTCATCCTAGAAACTATTAACTTGTAAAATAAGAAAGCACAAGACCTTTATCAATAAACTCTTTAAGTGTATAATAAAGTCTTTGTCATTCATAAATGACAGAATGCATTTAAGGAAGAAAAAATGAAATAGGTTGCCAGTAAGTCAGATGTTAGGACAAATGACACAATTGTAATTTTTTTTTTTTTTGAGACGGAGCCTCAAGCTATCCCCCTGAGTAGAGTGCCATGGCATCACAGCTCATAGCAGCCTCCAACTCCTGGGCTCAAGCGAGTCTCCTGCCTCAGCCTCCCAAGCAGCTGGGACCACAGGCGCCCGCCACAACGCCCGGCCATTTTTTGGTTGCAGCCATCATTGTTGTTTGGCGGGCCCTGGCTGGGGATTCGAACCCGGGGCTGGGGATTCGAACCCGCCACCTTAGGTGTACGTGGCTGGTGCCTTAGCCGATTGAGCCACAGGCGCCGAGCCGAAATGGTGTTTCTTACCCTAAAATTCAAGGTTTTTCCTTGAAATCTCAATTGACTTGAATATCATTGATAGAACATCTTTTTGGAGACTAAGAATTGCTAAAGCAGTAAATACAAACATGTTCAGGTTTCTTTCTAAAACTCACATTGTCATCAAAAGCCATTCCCTCTTTGGTTTGTGCAAAATGGTTCTTGGTGGGCCTGCCACTTTGAGTTGGGTACGTAGAGCCATGTTGGGTGCACCTGGGCTCAGGCTGCCAAAGGGAATTGCGCTTCTTCCCCAGACTTATGACTTATGTGGGTCATGTTGCAGCTTTTGGGGAGCGTGGCAGACAGGAGGAGCCAGTGTAGAAGGTCCTCTTTATTTCCTGTTCCCTTACTTTTAGTGGGTTTTTTTTACTTTTTTAACATTTATTTTGGTAAATCTAGGGGTGTACAAAGTGCTTTTTTTTTTTTTGAGACACAGCCTCAAGCTGTCACCCTGGGTAGAGTGCTGTGGCATCACAGCGCACAGCAACCTCCAACTCCTGGGCTCAAGCGAGTCTCCTGCCTCAGCCTCGCAAGTATCTGGGACCACAGGCGCACGCCACAATGCCCAGCTATTTTTTGGTTGCAGTCGTCATTGTTGTTTGGCAGGCCCAGGCTGGATTCGAACCTGCCACCTTAGATATATGTGGCTGGCGCCTTAGGCACTTGAGCCACAGATGTCTAGCCTACAAGTGCTTTTTGATGGATGAATTGTATAGTAGTAAAGTCAGGTGTTACAGTATACTTGTCACCTGAATTGTTTACATTGAATCTGATAGGTAATTTTTTTTTTTTCAGAGACAGAGTCTCACTTTGTCACCCTTGGTAGAGTGCTGTGGCATCACAGCTCACAGCAACTTCCAGCTCTTGGGCTTAGCTGATTCTCTTGCCTCAGCCTCCCAAGTAGCTGGGACTACAGGCACCCACCATAATGCCTGCTATTTTTTGTTTGCAGTTTAGCTGGGGCCGGGTTCAAACCCACCACCCTTGGAATATGGGGCCGATGCCCTACCCACTGAGCCACAGGTGCCACCCTGGCGTGGCTATTTTTAGAGAGGAAGTCTCACTCTGCCTTGAACCTGTGGGCTCAGGCATCCACTTGCCTTGGCCTCCCAGAGTGCTAGGATTACAGGCGTGAGCCACCGCGTCTGGCCAGCATTCATTTTTTTGTCATAATACTAGGGTCAGTTTCTGAATTCCTAGAGCTTTCAGTGTTTGATAGAGTTTCGAGAGATCATAACATACAAATTACTCTGTTTACAAGTTCTAGAGCAGTGGTTCTCAACCTTCCTAATGCTGTGACCCTTTAATACAGTTCTTCATATTGTGGTGACCCCCAACCATAAAATTATTTTTGTTGCTACTTCATAACTGTAATTTTGTTACTGTTACGAATCATAAAGTAAATATCTGATATGCAGGATATATTTAGGCGACCCCTGTGTACAGGTTGTTTGACCCCCAAAGGGGTTGCGACCCACAGGTTGAGAACCGCTGTTCTAGAGAGAAGATGTGACTTGGACAAGTTCACACAGCAGCCTAGAGGTAGAGTGAGAATTAAGCTGTAGGATTTCTGCCTGGAGGAGTTGTGTTTGTTCAATTTCATTGCCCTGATACTCAGATCTGGATTCTGGTTTGAACCAGAGGTCTATGCATTGTTCCAAAAGAAAAGATTTATACTGGCACATTCCAAGGAAACCTTCAAGCCAAGATAGGCATTTTGAAGCTGAACTTCATCTAGCTCCACAGAAAACTGCTGTTAAGGGGCACCTGGGCCAGGTGAGCATTCCCACTGGCTCTTCCACAAACCATCTACCTCTCCTTTCTTTCTTTTTTTTTTTTCTTTTGAGACAGAGTCTCAAGCTGTCACCCTGGGTAGAGTGCTGTGGCATCATAACTCACAGCAACATTCATCTCAGGCTCAAGAGATCCTCTTGCCTCATTTTTTTTTATTTTTAGTAGAGAAGGGGGTCTTGCTTTTGCTCGGGCTGGTCTCCAACTCGTGAGCTCAAGCAATCCACCCGCCTTGGCCTCCCAGAGTGCTGGGACTACAGGTGTGAGCCATGGCACCTGGCTGCCTTACTTTAAATAATTTTTTAATGCCTTCCTTGTACTAGGAAACCAAAGTAGCTAGAGATGCTATGATCCCAACTCAGTCCCTTAAATATGAAGGGGTCAGACTCAACCTGAAAAAGTGCTACATACCTCAATGCTGAATGTCACTAGGGTTGACCAATGGCCAAGGGGAGTACTTCAAAAGTGCCTGTAGTATTATTCAGCAATAAGGTACGAGGCAGTTTTTCTAGAATAAGTTCATGCACTTAGTTGTCAGACCTTGTATAATGACAGCTCTGAAGGCTATTCCAGAAAAAGAGTTCCAGAAGTGCTTGGAAGGGCGGACTAAGCACGGATATTGGTGTGTAGCATCCCAAGGGGACAGTGGTGATATTCAACAAGGATGTATGTAGCCCCTTTTCAAGGGCAAGTTCTTAAACATAATTGTCTGACCTCGTATGTGAGGCAGGTTCACTGTCTTACAACAGAGCTTTCTGCTAAGAGAATGTTCCTCACTTCAACCTTGCAGAGTATTCTACAACCCTTTCTACTGCATAGCCTATTGACAATATTTTCTGAGTGATCCGAGACTATTCAATTGTCCCAGGGACTGACTTTATTTAATTGAATGCTAGATTGATCATTTCACTGAGTGCTCCATAGACTATTCAACTGAGTGTCCTATTGAGAGTCTTCCACTGTTTCACTGGAAATTGTACATCTCCTTCAGCAAGAATTTTTGTCTCAGACAGGGTTGCTGAGGTTGGGAAGGTCAGGTAAATTTCTGCCTGAGCTTGAGAGGCCCTTGTGGCTCTGCTATCTTGCTGTGGCAGAATCCTTCAGTGGCCACTCCTCGGGGAAAACGAGCATGGCTTCTGTTCATGATGACTCTCAGAGCGGTTTCCAACATGGCCATAAAGAGCAGTACTTGATTTCCCAGCTGAAACACTTCTTTTTCCAGTGTCCTGAGGAGGGAGTTGGAATGGGATAAGTTATGTGTTGTGGTTTTAGGCATTAATGAATATGAGAAACTAAATTATTGAATTTTGCAATGCAAATTATATTTTGAACACAAATTCTTCATTTCTGAATGCTAAGGACTCATAAAGAATGTCAATGGCTTATGAATTAGGCCATTAGCATGCAATTTGTGATTCAAACAGCTCACCAGCACCCTGTAATAAGTAACTATATAAAGAGTCATGCTGTTGTCTAAATTTTCAAAATGTTTTGCTTCATGCAAGAGAAAGTTTCAAAAGGCTCCAATGGCCCTTCCTTCCTGCCTTCCTGCTGCCCTCCCACCTTCTCTTCCTCCATCTTTCTTTGCCAGACTTCCTCGCCACCCCCATTCTCTCTTTCCCTCCTACTCTCCTTCCCCTTCCCTTCCTCCCTCCCTCCCTCCTTGCTACCTTTTTCTCTCTCCCCTCCTTGCCCTTCCTTCTGTCTCCTGCCCCCTTCTCTTTCAGTCTCCTTCCACGGGAGAGACTTATTCCTGTGCTTCCCAATCCTTTCCCAGATTAGAGTATGGGAGCTGAAAGAATCTTTTTTAAAAAAAATTTCCAATTAACACAAAGGAACATACAATTAGGTTACATTGTTTGCATTTGTAAGGTAAAGTGTGCCATTCACCCACACATGTTCCCACGGGGAAGGAGCCCACCAGCCCCCATCTCCCCTGCTTCCTGGATTTAATTAAGTTTTTCTCTCATATGAGCAGGTTGTTGTTAATCTGCAAGTCCAAATTAGTACTAAGTATGCATGATGCTTCCCCCCCCCTTTTTTTTTTTGATACAGAGTCTCAAGCAGTTGCCCTGGGTGGAGTGCCATGGCGTCATAGCTCACAGCAACCTCAAACTCCTAGGCTTAAGCGATTCTCTTTCTTCAGCCTCCCAAATAGCTGGGACTACTGGTGCCTGCCACAACACCTGGTTATTTTTTTTTGTTGTTGTTGTTGCAGTTGTCATTGTTGTTTTAGCTGGGTTCGAACCCGCCAGCCTTGGTGCGTGTGGCCAGCGCCCCTACTCACTGAGCTACGGGTGCTGCCTTGTTTTTCCATTTTTCAGAACTTTACTCAGGAGAGTGTTCTCTAAATCTATCCAAGTTGTACAAAGGATACAAAATCTCCATCTTGTTTATGGCCGAATAGTATTCTGTGTAATATGCATACACAGCTTATATATCCATTCATGTGTTGAAGGATGCTCGGGTTGTGTCCACATCTTTGCAATTGTAAATTGGGCTACTGTAAACATTCGAGTATGGAATCTTAAGAACTAATCTAGACTAATCCTACTAGTTTTAGAGATGAGAGCATTGAGTTCCAGAGAAAGAAAGCATCTTGTCCAAAGTCCTACAGGGTAGAGCTGGGAGAAGCTGGCTCTCTGGCACCCAGTACTCCCTCAATGGACTCATTTAGACCAGTGTTCAATTGCCTCATCTCAGACACTTTCTTGAGAGTGGATTTTCAGGGAGTGAGAAATTAGGGAGCTGGCTATCAGATTGATACGGTAAAATCCTGCCCAAATAGGGTGGACCCACCTAAAAGAATCATTCCCCTACCCTCTCCCACCGTACGTCTCAGCTAAGAAAGGTGAGTGAGTCAACCCCCTACTTTACCCCATGGGATGGCCCACCTGGGAAAGGTAGATGGGCCAACCCCCACCCTTACAACAGATGTCCAATCCAGGAAAAGGGATGTCCTGATCTCCACCTTGCTGACCTTTAAAATCCCCCGGACCCCATTACCCACAGTATGGATTTCTTCCTGGTTGGAAATCTCACCCCACCGGCACCCAGGGAGAATAAAGGCGTTTTAATTGCACAAACCGGGCTTCCCTTTTCCTTTTGTCTCGTGCCTTGGAATAATCTTTCATCTTTGGCTCCGTAATCTTTTACAGATGGGATTAGAGGGTTGGACAGAGGTGAGAAACTGAAGGAAGGAAGAAAGGATGTAGCAGGGCAAAGCTGCTGGGAACTTTACCACCCCTATGGTTTGTTCACTGGGCTGACCCATCGCAAGGCAGCTGGGACCTGCAACTGGAACCCATAGGAGTAAACTTTCACTTCAGTTGGAAGAATAAAGTTTTACAATTAGAACCATCAATCAAGGAATGAACTACCTGGTGAAGGGGTGAGGATTCCGTCACTTAGAGAAGTTCTAGTTGAGTGCAGATACTCATTCGCAGAAATCCAAGAGCCTAAAATGCCTCCAGCTCAGTTGTGATCGACTTTGGCCACATCTTGGAATTACCTGGGGGAGACTTAAAACTCTCCAAGCCCTAGCCACATTGCACATTGATTAAATCAGGATTTCTGGGGACTGGGCCTTGGGGCAGCCTGGTACTTTTTAATATTCCCCTTTAAGAATTCTGAAGTCCAGCTGGGATTCAGAATTAATAGTAAGCCCAGTGGTTTTAAAATTCTAATGTGCATGAGAAACACCAAGAAAGTTAATTGTGAGTGAGGGTTCCCGGGTTCTTCTGCCCAGCCACTCTGATTCAGCGCATCTGGAGGGAACTAGGAATCTGGATTTGAACAAATAACCCAGATGGTGCTGATATTACTGATCTGAGGGCCACAGTTTTAGAAACACTCCAGGGCCCACCAAGTATATAATGTTCGATGACTGTCTTTAACAAATGCCCTGCTAGTTATCTAGCTGCCACTTGACTCCTTCCAGTGACAGCAGGAGTCTGTTCCACTGATGGGTCAACTGTAAGTGAGAGATCTCTGACTCTTGGCCAGATGGCCTTGGGAGTCCTGGTCATAATCACTTCAACAGCTGTGCTCAACATTTAGCTCCAGGGATGTACATGCGATCCCTCCCTTGAGCAGGAGGCTAGTGACAGGGGAAAAACAACCTTGCAAGTCCAGCCTTTCTCGTCTTTCCAGATTGACAGAGAACTTTTGGTCACCCTTGACTTTCACATGGTTTCAATCTTTTCCAGGAAGCAAAGATGCTGAGGATGTGTCATGCCCTAACTCCATTTTGTCCATACAGCCAGACTTACTCCTTTTTGAGAAGTGTGCTAAGGGCTTTCAACAACAGGAAGCTCAGCTGACAGCTGCAGAGTTTAGCAAAAGCTGCAAAAACCTATGAAACCACAGCTCCCCCTTGTAAGTGAGAGGGCCAGACCAACGCCATTTTGTTGTTTACTGCATAAGCTCTGTTCCTAGCCCCTCCACCTCCCTCCACCCCAACCCCCGCTGGTAAACCAGCAGGGCCTACTCCCTGCTGCCTTCCCCACCCCAGGTTGCATAGCCACTGAGCCATAAACTGAGTCACCTTAGGCAAACAGCTGCCATAATAAACAATAAGTTTCTGTTTCCTTGAAATACAGGTATTTCCCTCCAGCTACCTAATCAGGCTACACCACCTCTAGCCCCTGGTTAAGAAATCCCCCACCTCTCACCTGTACGCTAATGAAATCATCAACCACCAATGCAAGTCCTCCTTTACTAATGAAATCACCAACCACCAATCAAAAGCGTACTCGTACCTGACCCTACCTTTCTTGCTTTCTGTACCCCATAAAAACTTCCCTCATCCTGGGTTCTGGGCTCGACCTTGGCTTGCATGCCAGGAGAGCCCAGACCCGGGTTTGAATAAATCTTACCTCTTGCTTTTTACATCGGAGTGTGTCTCGGACTGTCTCTTTGGGGCCACTTGGGGGAATTTCAGGCACAACATAAGCACTGCCCTTACCCTATAGATTTCATCCTGCAGGCGTTGGCTCTTGTGAAACTGGGCTTGTGTTAAGGACTCCCGCTCCCCTACCGAGAGCACCTTATAAAAGGTTTCCACTCCTGCTTCTAGGGGTTCAGAGACTTTGAGGCATAAGCTCAGTCTCGGCCCAGCAGATCAATAAAGGACCCTTGCTTAATTTGGACTCAGTGTGCTGGTGTTTCTCTATTCCACTCGCTTCAGGTATAACAGATATTACCTTTTTTTTTTTTTTTTTTAAGACAGAGTCTCCCCTCAGTAGATAATGCTATGGTGTCAAGGCTCACTGCAACCTCAAACTCTTAGGCTCAAGTGATCCCCTTGCCTCAGCCTCCTGAGTAGCTGGGACTACAGGCCTCCACCACAACGCCTGGCTATTTTTAGAGATGGGGTCTAGTTGTAGCTCAGGCTGGTCTTGAACTCCTAAACTCAGGTAGTTCACCTGTCTCACCCTCCCAGAGTGCTAGGATTACACTAGCATTACCTCTTATCCAAACTGTTCCCCCAAACGCTATTTTGAGGGTGTCTTCACCTCTTAGGAGAGACCTTCAAAGTCAATGGCCCCTTGCTCTGTTCTAATAAACAAGACAAGATCTGGAGTCTGCAGGGGATGTCTGCAGTAGCCGCTTTCCAGGAAGGTGGGGAAAAACAGCAAATGACCAGAGGCAAAATAACCCTCCACCCTGCCCCCCCCCCCTCCCCGAAGTGCCTAGCTCGTTGCCCTTTCATAAAACAGTGTCTTTAGAAGCACACACTGGACTGTGCTCAGTGAGTGATGGCCACAAGGCAAAGAGCTCACCTTGGACCATAAAATATTTAGAAGTTAACTTAGCACCCCCATGCTTTATAAAGAAGAAGGTTCATGCATTTTTAAATTATTTTGTAAATCACGTTGAAGGCTGACAAGGCAGATTTACCACCGTGGCTGTGATTTAAATACCAGGTTATCCCCTCATTATGTTAACAGGGGAAGAGAGACAGAGTCATTCCCTGTGACCTGTCAGAAGCCTGTTGTGCTATTCTTGATGAAAGCCCTGCCCCCTCCCCAAACTCTGGCTTCCTGGAGATGCTCCCCCTTGGTGTGAGAGGTGGAGGGAGGACGTGTTTGGATGCTTTGAGAGAACTTACTGTGGGGGGAGAGCAGGTCAGAGGGTGGGCAGGGCACTGGTGCCCATTAACTGAAACAGCAGGGGGTGAGCCAGTGGGGTGTGAGCCAGGCACGTTCCTCTGCAGTTGAGGGGTAGGAGCGTGAAGCAGGATGTGTTTTTCCCTTCAGAACTTACAGATTCCTTCAGTTGAGAGAGTGTGTGTATGTGGCTGTGCAGGTGTGCATGCATGCATTTTGGGTGAACAAATTTATATCAGAAAGCATCAGGAGGCTTGGTGCCTGTAGCTCAGTGGCTAGGGCCCTGACCACATACATCGGGGCTGGTGGGTTCCAACCTGGCCTGCGCCTGCCAAATAACAATGACAACCACAACAACAACAAAAATAGCTGGTATTGTGGTGGATGCCTGTAGTCCCAGCTACTTGGGAGGCTGAGGCAAGAGAATAGCTTTAGCCCAAGAGTTTGAGGTTGCTGTGAGCTCTGACAGTCACAGCATTCTACCGAGGGTGACACAATGAGATTGTCTCAAAAAAAAAAAAAAAAAAAAGAAAAAAAGAAAAGAAACCACCAGGAAACTGGAGACCCAGTCTAGGTGACTGGAAGGGCAGATAACAACTTGCTGAGGACAGCTCATAGACATCCGCCCCACCCTTATCGGGGGAGACGGGATAATGGTATGGATTTGGAGTCAGATCTTGTTTATTGGCTGTTTGCAGCTGTGCGACTTTGGGCAAGTTACTTGAAGTCACTAAGAGTAGTTTTTTTTACTGTAAAGTGGGGACATAAATAGTACCTCCACCTTGAGTCTCTTGTGAAGATGAAGAACACAGCCCAGGGAAGGGGGTTAGAGCAGCCACAGAACTTGGAGTTCGGTGCAGTTTGCTTAAACACACACAAAATTCTATCATCTTTTTAAAAATATTACCACAGACCAGACATCTTGTTTGGGCTTTCCATACGTTATCTTATTTTGTGCTCACAGCGAACCCGTGGGAAACGCCCATTTCATGCCCATCTCACAGATAATGGGGCTGAGGCCTCGATAAGCAACGAGCCCCCAATCACAAAAGCACTGAACAGGTGGATTTGGGGTTTGACTGCGGATGTTCCTGACACCAGCGTGGAAGCTTTCCACCTCCCTTAGCAAACAAAATAGCCAATGACAAAGTCCCCCACAAGAATTTATTTGGTAAACATGTCATGGTCATGGCTCTACGCCTCGCACTGGGGATAGAAGAGAGGAGAATGAGTCTCCTCTTCCATCAGAATGTACAGGTGCCTTCAAATGAGAAAGAGCATGTGTTAGTGTGGTGTGCAGGCATGCACTTTTGAGTGAATAAATTTATATCATTAAACATCAGGAAACTATTTCTGAGTAATGTCTTAGCTACCAGACTTCAGACTATACTATAAATATATAGTTATCAAAACAGCATGGTACTGGCACAAAAATAGAGGTAGATGTATGGAACAGAATTGAGAACCAAGAGATGAAACCAGACACTTATCATCATGTGATCTTTGATAAGCCTATCAAAAATATAAATTGGTGGTAAGACTCCCTATTTAACAAATGGTGCTGGGTGAAATGGCTGGTGTCTTGTAGAAGACTGAAAATGGACCCACACCTTTCACCTCTAACAAAAATTAACTCTCACCGGATAAAAGATTTAAATTTAAGACACGAAACTATAAAGATTCTTGGAGAAAGTGCAGGGGAAACACTTAAAGAAATTGGCCTGGGAGAATACTTTATGAGGAGGACCCCTGGGGCAATTGAAGCAACACCAAAAATACATTACTGGGATCTGATCAAACTAAAAAGCTTCTGCATTGCCAAGAACAAAGTAAGTAAAGCAAGCAGACAGCCCTCAGAATGGGAGAGGATATTTGCAGGTTATGTTTTTGACAAAGGTCTGATAACCAGAATCCATAGAGAACTCAAACTTACTGAGAAAAGAACAAGTGATTCCAATTTCATTGTGGGCAAGAGACTTGAATAGAAGCTTTACTGAAGAAGATAGGCACATGGTCTACAGAAACATGAAAAAATGCTCATCATCCTTAATCATCAGAGAAATGCAAATCAAAACCACTTTGAGATACCATCTAACTCCAGTAAGATTAGCTCACATCACAAAATCCCAAAACTACAGATGTTGGCATGGATGTGGAGAAAAGGGCACACTTCTGCACTGCTGGTGGGAATGCAAGCTAATACATTCCTTTTGCAAAGAAGTTTGGAGAACACCCAGGAATCTTAAAATAGACCTGCTGTTTGATCCTGTAATTCCTCTACTAGGAGTATACCCAAAAGACCAAAAATCACTTTGCAACAAAGATATTTGCACCTGATTATTCATTAAAGCTCAATTCATAATTGCTGAGTCATGGAAGAAGCCCAAGTGCCAATCAACCCATGAATGGATCAATAAATTGTGGTATATGTATACCATGGAGTACTATGCAGTCTAAAAAATGATGGCGACTTTACCTCTTTTATGTTTACATGGATGGAGCTGGAACATATTCTCATAAGTAAAGTATCTCAAGACTGGAAGAAAAAGTATCCAATGTATTCAGTACTTTTATGAAACCAATTTATCTTTACTCACACTGTCTTATGAAAGATAGATCACAACTATAGTCCAGGATGAAGGAGGGGAGGGAGGAGGTCTGACAGAGGGAGGGTAAACGGTGGGACCATACCTATGGAGCATACTGCAAAGGTACAAGTCAAATCTATCAAGTGTAGAACATAAATGTCTTAACACAATAATCAAGTAAATGCGGCAAAAGCTGTATTAATTAGTTTGATATGAGCACTCCAAATTGTATAAAAAAATCAACACATTGTACCCCACATATGCATAAACGTATTCATGATCTATGTGTATATGACTTAATAAAAGGAAAAAAAAATCAGGAAACTAGAGATCCAATCTCGGTGACTGGGGGCGGGAATAATAACTTGCTGAAAATAGCTCACAGCACCAGGCCCTCACCCTTTATTGGGGAAGGATAGGATAATGGTGTGAATTTGGAGGGAGGACCACATGGTTTCATGGGTATGGGAGTGTGAGAGCCTGTGAGATGGGCAGTAAGATGGGTGTATTTATCTATTTATTTATTCATTTTTGTCACCCTGGGTAGAGTGCCATGGTGTCATAGCTCACAGCAACCTCCAACTCTTGGGCTCAAGTGATTCTCTTGCCTCAGCCTCCCACCACAGGCACTCACAATGCCAGGTTATTTTTAGAGATGGGGGTCTTGCTCTTGCTCAGGCTGGTCTCCAACCTGTGAGCTCAGGGCCAATCACCCACCTCGGCCTCTCAGAGTGCTGGGATTACAGGCATAAGCCACTGTGCCTGGTCAGGTGGCACATTTATTAAACACTGATTGTGCACCTGCCACACTTACACACCACGCTAGCGTACATTCTGATTCAGAATCAGAACATTCTCGGTGTTCTGATTCTGGATTGCCAATGTAATCTTGCTGAGGAAACAGACAGAAACACTGGATCTAAATGCAATTGAACACATGCAAGTGACAGCAGGCCTGTGCCCACACCTGACAGACCAGGGGCTGGACTCAGGAATCTTGCAAAACACTTTTATTTGAAGCTGTACCTCCAGGCAGGGGCATCTGTTTCACTTTTGAGTATCTGGATTATGCAGGATGAACTAGCTCTACCTCAGGACCTTTGCACCTGCTGGTCCTGCCACCTGAAATGCTCTTCCTCACTATGTGGGCCCCCCTGGCTCTCTTTCATCATGTAATGTCACCTCCTCTGGGAGGTCACTCTGGCCCCAGCAGTGCTCCTGCCTTGCTTCCCTTGTGCCAACCTATTTCCTTCCCACTGGTCAACATAACCTGTAATCGTTCTGTGTGGTGATTTGTCTCCTGTGTACTATTTCTTTTCCCAGAGAATATAAGTTCCCTGCTGTGTCCACAGCCCTGGAAAAGTCCTCTGGCACAAGGCTGGTGCAGGTCCTGTAGCACAGGGCAGATGCAGAGCCCAGCTGGCCGAGGTCATGAAGATGCTCCCAGAGCTCAGCAGACAAAGCTTTCCTCTCCCCTTCCTCGAAGTGGGCTTGGTTTTGCCTTGGAGGAGGGAGAGGACAGAATTTCTGTCTTCCTGCATGAACCTGGCAGCCTGAATTCTCACAAACGTAAGACAGCGTGGAGGGACTGTCCCAGCCTCTGCTGTGAGTTCACCTCTTCACTCTCTTCTTCCCCAGATCTGCCTTGCTCCTCAGGGAGAGCACCCACCTCTTACGCTACTGCCCCGCCTCCTGCTCTTTCCCCTCCTCCACCCACCTCTTCTGTATCATTAACTCCATTCTCCTCTCTCTAAAACTCAATTTTTGCTCTTTCCAGGCAGCGCCAAGCGATGGCCATCTCTCGGGACAACTGGCACAAGCGCCGCAAGACAGGGGCAAGAGAAAGCCCTACCACAAGAAGCAGAAGTATGAGTTGGGACGCCCGTGGCTAACACTAAGATTGGCCCCGCTGAATACATGCCGTCCATGTTCGAGGAGTTAATAAGAAATACTGTGCCCTGAGGCTGGGCGTGGGAAACTTCTCTTGGGGCTCAGAGTGTTGTACTAGGAAAACAAGGATCACAGATGTTGTCTACAATGCATCCAATAATGAGCTAGTTCTTACCAAGACCTTGGTGAAGAACTGCATTGTGCTTATTGACAGCACACCATACCGACAGTGGTATGAGTCCCACTAAGCACTGCCCCTGGGCTGCAAGAAAGAAGCAAAGCTGACACCAGAAGAAGAGATTTTAAACAAAAAACATTCAAAAAAATT